>JWJB01010522.1:0-13524 GCA_000812895.1 Rutstroemia sydowiana
ACAGCATATCAATCAAATTTGTCAATATGGTGGTTTGTTTTACTTGGAATTATTCTTCTGATGAGTTGGATTGTATGAATAGCAATATTGAAACTTATTGGGTCCCCCATATTATGATTTCCTCGAAGCCAGGACAAGGTACAGCGATGAAGCTCGCATGTCAGTAGAGATCTATCATGACGAGGATGGGATGGCAGATATCATTCCGCCTTGCAATATCCCAACATCTTATGATCAGCAATTTATCCGTCGTTTAGATGTTGATACCATGGTTAATAATCTCCATCCGACCCTGTACTAAACGCCATGTACTATACTGCAACCTATTTTGATTTCTGGACTGACAATCAATCACCCCATTGAAGATGATACGAATCATTATTCGGATTTTGATACTATAAGGTGGTCTTGTTGACTGTATATCTTTCATAATTTGATATGAGAACCAACATTGTGGGTTCTTTTACTTGTCATGCATTCATTATTCAAGATAATCATATGAAATAAATAGTTTTCATAGTTCAAAGTCCGCTTGAACAATATGACTTCTTTTAGTCTTCTACTCTCTTCTTATAAATAGTCATCGAATCTTCTACGAATCTACAACCATATGATATTACTTGTACTCTGAATATGCGATTGGACCGATGGCATCCTTCCTCTCGTTCACTACACTTTTGATTTCTGGAAATAGTGTTGACAGTTTCCCTAGTTGAAATATAGCATTCCCAGCTTTGCTTTCTAGTACAGTACCGATGCACGATTGTGGAAGGATTCGATCGGTTCGGGTGGCAATTCGTTTTTCCAATCTTCGTGGTTAAGAGACTACATGCTCACATTATATATTGATATTTCCCAGGTTTTGGTCGTGGTCATTTTTTAAGCGTGGACAATTTTTGAGCGTGGACAATTTTCGTGGACAATTTTTGTGGACAATTTTTATGGACAATTTTTGAGTGTGGATAATTTTTGAGGTGGGGGTGGGCAATTTTTGAGCGTGTCCATTTTTTGAGCGTGGTCAATTAAATACATATCTTTTATATTATGGAATATGTTAAATAACTGGATAATGTATATGAGCATCCCTAACTCGAACTATTATGCCCAGATATAAAGAACGTAGTACACGAGACCAGGGATGCAATTGATCCGGTAGAATATTCGGAATACCTTCTGACGGATATGCCGGGATTTCTTCTACTCATATCAAAAGAAGTTCAGGCAATATATGAAAGAAGCGAGGAGGAAATGGATTGAGTGAAACAATTTCTCTTGGCCGTAAAGGGACTATTATACCCGGGATTGCGCTTAGCAGAGGTCACCTCGGGTGTCGATAGTTATATTTACTAATTTCTTTCAGTTGGGATGCAAATTTAGTGGACGCTTCAAACAGTCTATACCACCCTCCATCCACCAATGCACTCCATCCATCACATCACCGGCATCGGGAAAAAGCTCCTCGCCGCCACGCCACCACTACTATCAGTTGCAAAAGCCTCCTCAACACTAAGATCCAAAATCCAATTTCCAACCCTCTCCGGATACAACTCCACAACCCTACTCCTCAAATCCTCTGCACTACTCGCCACTTCCACCAACCTCTCCCAATCCCTAATATACCTTCTCGTCTTCTCCAAATGCTCAACTCCATACCCATCCCACGTTTGCTTATGACTCGGCACCACAATCCTCGCCCCCAACCTCTCAATCTCATCAATCGCATCAATCCACTGCTTTCTCAAAGCAGTCGTATTCGATTCCACAAAATACTGATAACATTCTCCATAAACCGCATCACCCGTAACCACTAACTCTAAATCCGGGACGTGAAGTACAGTCGTGTTATAAGTATCACTCTGTCCCACTTCCACAGCTCTCAAAACATGACCTTCAAGATATAGTTCTTCATTTGCAGGTAAACTGATAATCGTTTCATTCTGCACAGGAATCTGATTCGGGAATGCAACGCTCCAGAAATCAACGAATTCGGAAACTGTTAATTGTTGTGCTATATGCGCGATAGTTCGTGAAGTAGCTACTGCCTGCACACCGGGAAATCGTTGTTGCATAACCGGGAGACCAAAGAAATGATCCCCGTGTCCATGGGTTATGTATATGTGAGTGAGCTTTTTGCCAGGGATAGTGCTCTCGATCCAATCGGAAAGTGAAGATGCGGTTGCAGCGTTTAAGGGCGAATCGACTAGGATTGCGGAGTGGGACCCGTGGATGAGGGTGAATGCTGTGGGGGAGAGACTGAAGTTCTGAGAGAGGTCTGACGACGCAACTGGGACTTCGGGGGCGTTGAAGACATCCCAGTAGAGGTGAGAGGAGGGGAGTTGAAGTATACTTCCGAAACTCAATTCAATGAAGA
Organism: Rutstroemia sydowiana; assembly: GCA_000812895.1. Classification (NCBI taxonomy): domain Eukaryota; kingdom Fungi; phylum Ascomycota; class Leotiomycetes; order Helotiales; family Rutstroemiaceae; genus Rutstroemia; species Rutstroemia sydowiana. The sequence goes on from JWJB01010522.1 coordinate 2,372, forward strand.
GGAAAATCGTAATAAGATTAGATAGCATGGTGGTTGTGCTAATTGATAGGTTTAGTGTTATTTGGATGTTTTTGGTTTACTTCTGCAGCATAAAGCTCTCTCTTTATATACCTCACCATGCTTCATAAATTTCTGCCTGCAATAGAGATCATACATTATTTTTCTGCTGATTAGACAGCTTTGTGCATTAACGCCGAAGAATGTTAGCCCGCAGTTCAAGCCTTTTATTTTGATCTACTAATCGCGATAGTATGCAATTGAATGAGATGATAGCCCGCATATATGCAGATTACTTTCGCCGCAATGTAAGTATATACTTTCTTGATATCGCCGACTGTATGTTTGTAATGCACTGCACTGCACTGCACTGCGATTTCGGCGATGGTGTCATTTTGCTTACTGGTATCAGGGCGCAAAGCCATCTTATAAATCGGGAATACCTTTGAGGTTCTACAGTGCATAAGGTTACATAGTTCTGTACAATAAGCTCGCTTCGTCTTGCTAATCAAACGTTTTGTGGGATAAGATCCAGCTTTCTGTAGATTGGTAATTACTGTTTAATAATCAAGCCGGTACTTATCATGCCCAAGTTTATCCTTTTGAACCGTCTCTTTCATAAAGCAGTAACACGAACTGAAAAGATGTAGATATAAGAAACCTCTTTCTATTAAATTAATTCTCGGAATGAAACTTGAACATTGACTTTCATGAAATTCATTCTTTAAGTAGAGAATGAATATTGGGTGTTCGAAAAAGCATTCGAAGATTTGATTTGTTAATTGGGAGATGGATAATGAATTTTTAATAAAACGAGTTTTTTACTGAAAAAATATATATATTTCCATTTTGCAAGAGAAATATTATCTTGAAATCCCATGAGGTGTGAACCACTACATTGTTAATAACAATTAGCGTTACGTTAGAGATCCGACACAGATTGAACGGCGACACGAGAAAGAATTGCAAAAAGCTTTTCGATGCACTCAGAGCTAGATTCGGGAAGCATACCGAAGCACTGGATAAGAGAGCAGCATGGTAAGCGTTGATCGTGTTTAAACAGGAGTTTGGAATGATGTTGGCGGAATATATCGAGGAAGCCAAAAAGATCCACTAGTGAGTGCAATAAATCTATCACCACTTGTGAATTTGAAATTTTATAACAAATTCAATGTTTATTTGAGTTTATAAAATCAAATTGAATGATTGTTGGATACACGTTTGAACATTATATTTGGAAAACTTGACTTTGATCAGATCAATAGTTAATAGTTATATGCGGTTTTATTGCACCCACTGGTGATCCGGAAGAAATTAGGATCAGGGGATGATACCGAAGTACGAGATGCCTTGCTTGCTCTTCTTAAGTGGCTACTGAAATAAGAATCACGATATTAATCACTCTCTTTCGCTTGGTGGGTACCGTTTCTCTATAGTCAACGTCCTTTCTCTTCCTACCACCGACATTAGATACCTCAACTTTATTAGCAATTCCGTCTTGCAATGCACTCTTCATTACATTTATGTCTGCACCATTTTTACCAATTTTCTCAACTTTCTGCTTATCTGCATCTGGATTATTTGCATTATCTCCATTTAGTGTTCACATCCTTTTTATCACTAAAAACAAGAAATACATCTCCCTCCATAAACAACCCAGCTTCCAATAACCCGCATGGCCCATATTTCAATCCTACCTTTGCCATCTCAGACACAGTCGGTGTGAATCTCTTATAATCTTCACCGAGGTTCAACTTTCCCAGCGCCTCAGATGCACAAAGTGGTGTAAATTTCGTTATCTTTCTCGACCCTCTCCTTTCACTCTGAACATTTCCACCTAATCCTTCAAGTGCCCGATTTTTGTACCTGTTTATGGGATTGAGAAACTTGCATTTAACTCATACGTGGTTGTATTAAGGGAAATCGGAACTGCTCGAAGATTTTGACAAATGCGAATACGGTAAATGCTTATTGGGGTGAAGCTGCTCCCAAAATTGTAGATCCTAATGAAGATGAGAAGATAAAAATGTAAGTTTATGGATTCAATTTCGGGTGATAGTGTGTCAAGTAATTTCGAAGTCACTGTCCGAAACCGGCTAATCGTCTACGTACGATGGCGTCGGCGTCGAGTAGGGTGATGATGCAATAAGAATAAGTCGAATAGCAATACGGAATAGTATCGTGGCATGCGATGGGCGGAATCACTTCTTCTCATATAGTTCGCCGCACCAACTCAAAGCACCCATTCAATATCTGGCGATTGCATATAAGTTGAACCGAACTATCTTAGCATTTGAAGTAGAATGATTTCTGGTTCTTACCCCTTGCCTTCTTTGTTTTGGAGCGCCCCCATTCCCCCCTTCTACTCTAGGTGCCTTTGCCATCTCGTTTCATACTTCAAACCCACTTCAGCAAACTTTTCTTCAAAATATTTCGTTTTCGCATCATCTAACTCCTCCCAAGCCTTGGACAGCATATCAATCAAATTTGTCTCTTCTATCCAAGATCGCTTCTTATCTTGATCATTACCTTGCTTTGTCGCTGCTAAAATATCTGTCGTTTCAAGCGAGATTGCCTTTTCCTTCTCGCGTCGTTTCTGCCTCAATTCCTCGCGTCTCTCTACGAGATCATGAAATTTCTGAAGCTTTTCTTTATATGCCTTTTCTCTGCTCTCAGGTCCATCGATCGAATGATTGTTCTCATCCGTCTGAGCTGGCTGCTGATTTTGGTTCGATGCTTCAGACCTTTCCGAGCTGTATTCCGCTCCCTTTTCCCATACGTCTTTCCACCCTTTAAACTGTGTACCAGATAGCATTTTCTCGTTTATATGAGTTTGCTCCTTATCTGGATTCTCAGATTGACTTGTCAGCGTTGCACCATCCAACGATTGACAAGAAATATCGTCTTCCTCTTCATCGATCCTCCATTCCCGACCTATCCTTGCTACACCCTCTTTAAAGGAGAGTGCGTCTTCATATTTGCATCGGAGCCCTGTTTTCTCAATTCTTACTGTCACCTCGTGCGCTTTTTCGAGCCTTTCTAAATACTTTTCGTTGTTGCTCTCGTTTGTCCGGGTTTGCTCTCTAAATTGATCCTCAGTCTCCTCCTTATCTTGATCCTGAGTCTGACTCTCCACATCTGTAGACGCCGTACTACTTTTACCGCAACAGTCTCGCGCCATTGAACATGCGAAAATAGAAAATGCCAAAGCAAATATCAACATTGATACCGCAACAATAAGCAACTTGATAAACGGGTTCATTTCCGCCTTGGTTTGTGTAGTTGTTTCGCTACTGCCGTTCGGAGTAAAGAATACAGTTACGCTGCTGTTTTCAGAGAGTTCAGCGGTTGGAAGATTCTTCAAGTCCAAGGTATAAGACATCTTGAGGTTGGATATGAGAAAGGATTTTCGATACCGAGTTGATTGAGTGAATGTATGTATTTGCGATGGGATTGAAATGTATTTTGGCAAGAGTGCGAGAATAAATTGGGTCTCTTCGATTATATACCTTAAGCCGAGCCACTAGATAAACTATTGGATGCCAATAGTATCATATATACTAAAGCTAGTAATAGTTCTTTGAAGGACTAAGTCCAGAGTGTGCTAAGATTACCTAGACAGGTATATATCTCGTTAAGGAAGGGGCTAATATGCTTCAGGGCACTTTCAATAAAATACACTTAAACATTTCTTAGATCAGATTTGCTAAATGGGAATCATGAGAGCTTGGATGACGTCTAGTAACGGTATAGTGGTATATTAGGACGCAAGAAGATAACCACACGGCATAGTGCGCACCCATTGCACCGAAAAGGATGATGGCTATCAACCGATCCAAAGATAACTCCTACTCGTTATTTGGATGAGTTTATCCTTCTTAGACACTGCTATTTACCAATTAGAGATCGAACAATGATTTTCATAAAATTGATTTATTGAATCAGGGCGGAACATTGAGATTTATGAATTTCATTTATTGAAGTAGATTCGAACAATGAACTTTGTGGATTTCGGGAAATAGATATTCGGAATTTGATTTTACCAAGAGTTGAAATGACCTTTTGCTGTTTCATTAGTTCGAATAAAATCACTTGATTATCGTTCAGATTGGCTTCTGTAATCTTCTTTTTTACCACCGCTAACTGGTTTTTGTCTCTTGTTGCATCGATGGCTTCCGCCGTTACGTCCTTAAATGATGATCCTTTCCTTGTGGTAAGGGCTCCCACATTTCCATCATATCGTCCCCATGCCCGAAAATTCAATCCATCTCTTCATATTCACTGTGCGCAGCCAACCCACGACTTCATCATTCAACTCGGCCCCCCCCTCATCCCAATTTTGCCATAATATCGAGCACGTATGATGTCGTCTCTCAGGCCGTCTATTGAACATTAAGATTTATAAATATAATTCACTGAATTAGATTTGAACAATAACCTTCGAGTATTTAAAGAATAGATATCCAATATTTCATTTATCAAGTAAGGGTTGAACATTGAACACTTGAAAATATCTATAATGAAATTCCTCAATGGACTGGATTCACTCAGGCGTTATAGAAAATCTTCATCAATTGGAAATACTCTCAATTATAAAAAACATTGATTTATGTGGTGGTTGAAAAGACAAATTGAATTTGGCGGGACTGGTCGTGGGTCAAAAAGTGGTCGCAGGTCTTTTTGGCGAAAAGTGGTCGCTGGGTCACATCACACCACAAATCTATTACAGACTGGCTACAAATCGCCCTTTCCCTAATCCGCTATTAGATCTTTGAATTGCTTCGCCAAGTCACAAATCAAAACAGGTATAGAGCGCAAGGCGTATTTGGCTTGGGATCGATATCAATTGCACCACCACCGGGGGGCACCCACTCCCTCAAATCGCGTGGTGTAGTATTGGCGTACATATATACTTGCTGAGAAATCACGGATTCTATCATATAGACTTTCAACTCCGCCTTCATCACACTGGTCCACATCCTCGTCTTCGTCTCCTTATCAGGCTTATCTGCCTCGATCTCACAATTTCCGTGACATAACTGCAAGCTTTGAGTGAAGAAGGCATTGGAGTGTGGAAGTAATAATGGGTGACCCCGCTACCTCAGATCTCAGATTTTCAACTTTCAATATCACTTGATTATTGAAAGGGAGTTTAATAGAATTGATAATGAACAAGATTTGTGATGAATATTTGAAGCTTGTGTTATGGTGACAGTTTTACTGCACCAGCAGAGGAAAGGGGGAATAACAGTAGCAGCGCAAATAGGATGCGAATGAGTGTTTTAATCTTTTTTTTTTGGCGAAGGGGATCAGAAACCAGCCATTATTATTCCTCTCCCGAGCGCAAACACCCTTTTAATCCCAAGAAGCCGATGTTCGAGATTGATTCCGACATTATCACGAAAATGGGGTGAAGTGGTAGTGTGGGTGGGTGAATAAAGGCTATGGATGCACAAGCCACAATCGCGGGGTTTCAAAGGGCCGATCTACACTTCACAAGGCTTAATTAGTACCGTAGTGACGCGCTTTTGAGCTTCTTTTCACTTGCAGTTTATCAATTCACTAGAACTAACGCGATTTCACCAGCTACTTAGGTAATTGTAATTTATTTATTCATTTCAATATATATATATATCCACCACTACTCTTACAATTACCACAGGAATATGAATTTGGGGGAAAGCTCTAGAAATCAGATATGGAGAAGTGGAAGAATTCAAGAAATGAATTATTTCAATCATTGAAACTCACCTGCGATAGTATTGAACAGAATCTTGCTCGAGGTACTACCTATCTGCTTGTACAGTACTGTACATGATACCTCGAACTTTCTACTAACAAAGCTTCTGCAGAGCTTGAAAAAAACTCACATACTACCAGCGGAAAAAATGTAATACAATCTTTGCGCGATCGATTGAAAACGGCAGAAGAAGATTTGGAGAAACACGCTCGTCAGTCCCGCGAACACCAGCAACTTCTAGGAGAAAAGGAATCGAAAATACAGGCTTTGTCGGAAGAGAATTCACGTCTCGCAAACAAATTACGATCTGCCACGAGAGAGGATGGGACTGAGAAGGCGCAATTGAATCATAACCTTCCGAACAAACTGCTCGAAGAGAAAGACGCCATAATCAAATCATTGACCGATCAATTAAGCAAAGTCGTGCCACCCAAGGATAAAGACTTGCCCAGCAGTGCGACTCCGAAAGCCCCCAGCACATCTAGTGTTCGAGACATCCCACCGACTAGAGATCAGAAGTACGAAGATCTTCTCAAAGAGCATCTCAAGACCAAGGAACAGTGGAAATTTCAGAAAGCCCGAGCTGATGGATTAGTTGAAATACAACGTGCAAGTAATGCGAAGTTTCGAGAATGGGATGAGGCGAGCATAGAAAGGAATGCTGCTTTCAAAAGGAAGGAAGAAACAATTCGCAAACAAAAGGAAGAAATTCAAAAGCTTAGGACTAGATTGCGGGAGTTGGGGGAAGACCAACCAATACTATCTGGAAGTGTCCTTGGAGTGGAACCTACCAAGCATGTTCTACCTCCCATTACATCCGAAGCAAGCAAAACTAGCGCTCCAAAGGAAGACGAGCCTAGGGGCAACAGCAAAGAAACGGTTATTCATGAGAGCGATCTTCCAGACGAGTTAAACGAGCCCACCGAATCAGAATACACATCCCCCGAGCTTCCAAGGCATATTTTCAGATCGCAAAATGCGGATAATGCTGAACACGCACATCTCGTACCCGTTGGAGCGCATGATTCAAGCTCCACGGACGCAGGTCCCGAATCCGATCATTTGCCCGGCGACGTAGCTCCTCACGACGCTGAAGGAGGTGGCGCAAAAGGTCCAGAGCTAAATGTATCTGATGATGTGGTTGAAATCGTGTCTGTTCGCTCTATACGCAAAAGGAAGAGGGACGATGAGCCGACACCAACTCCTAGAATCAAAACAGAGACGACCCTGTCTAGCAGTCCATTTTCCATTTCAGAAGCAATTGTTTACAGTGAAAGTCTAGACTTGGATGCAATTGGTGAGAAAGTAGCCACACCCAGAAAGCGACGTCGGACGGTGGAATTGCCACCGGATACCGGCAATGAGAATGAGAACAATGAAGACGAAATGTTGTTAGACGAAAGTGCTCAACGGTCACTGGCCAGCATCCCAGCTGCATTAGAGAACCAAGACAGAGGTTTCAACACACCAGTACGCCGTTCAACAAAAAAGCCTCTCCAGTCGCTCAGTCCAAACAAACGCATTTTGCCAAGAACTTCCGATCCTGTAACTGCAAAAAAGATATCCAGGAGACCCCCTTTTAGAGGTGTGGAGGACCTTATTGAAGATGGTGAAAAGATTACCGGCCCCACAAGTACGGACTCCAAGATGAAGAAACCTGACCCAGCTGCAGGTCGTGTCCTGAATGAGTTGCTGAGTTCGCCGCCGAAAAATCTCGTGGTCAGTCCAAGTCCAATGCCTGCTAGCATTACTCCAGTGGCAAGATCCACGAGGATGCCACCATCAAAGTTATCAAATGAGGTGATGGAAAATCTTGGTGATTCGCGAGTACCACGCCGATATCCAAAACAAGGTTTGCGCCTCAAACCACGACTTGATGATGATAAAGCTACCCCTAGCAAATCAGTCCCCAAAGACGACTCGGGTCTAAATCACAATACTGAAGGTCGCGGTGGACTGTTATGGCCCGAGGCCGACACGCCCGCTACACGTCTAAACAGGAGAAGACTGTTGGCAACCAATGTTGGAGGCAATGACATACATGGCCATGCAGAGCCCGAGATGGGTAGGGAGTCATATGATCCGCCAAATTCTAGAGCTCCTGCCGAGAATGATATACGGCCACCTTCAAGATCCGACATAAGAATACCATCTTCGTTCAAACGTCCGTTGAACCTTTCTAAGCACAAAATTCAGACTCCTATCCTACCACCGCCCAAGAGTACTGATGCCATGAAAGGCCGATTGACTAAACAACCAATAAATTTCCGTAATCGGAACGGTCACGAAACGCCCAACAATAGGAACCAGAAGCCGAAGGCATATCGATCGATGCCCATAGACAAGTTAACCCGAAACCATTTCAAGTTCAATCCAGCGAAGAACGATGGCCGCAGTGATGCTTTTCAAGATGTAGTTAGAGGCAAGGACAATCGTCGATGTCTCCAAGGATGCATGAAGCCAGAATGCTGTGGCAATACGTTCCTTAACCTGGCTAGGATGACCCACGATCCAGATAAACCGGTTACATTATCACAAGAAGATAAAGACAACAAATTGCTTGAGGAATACCTCGGCGACAACAAACATACCCTTCACAAGATGTCAAAGGAGGGTAGGGAAGACATTCTGCTTCGTGCTAGGGCCTGGGATATGTCAAATAAGCATGGAAAGCATCGTCAAAGACATGCAAGAAGATCTTCACCACCTGGATTTTGGAATGCCGATTTCCCATCTACTCAGGAAGAGGAAGCAGATCGGGAAAGGTCACATCAGGTGGAACGATTGGCAGTGGAAGAAATGTATAGAGAAGCTATGCGGCCAAATGGGGCCTGGCTTTTCAAAGACGAGTGATTGATGGGTTTTCAATGGAGCCTTGTAAAATAGGTATATATGGGATAAACTGTAGAATTTGTATTTTGCGTCGAGGAGTATGGAGGCTTTACGATTATGGGTGGATGGGATACATTTGGGGGTTGGGCTATATGGGTTTATGAGTGGTTTATGGATACGCTGGGATGCGTTGCTACTGCTACTGCTCTGCTACTGTAACAAGTTATGGATGGGATGATTTGCTATATATCTTGAGTACAACGGCGAGTTTAGAGTCAATAAATAAGCAAATTACTACCACTAGAGATATCCCCTTTTTATTTTTGCCAATTGTGGCTCACAAATGGGTGCAATAAATCTATTATCACAGCAGGTTTCAATCCCATGACAATAAAGTCAAATTTTACAGTTGTAATGTTCAAGTGTATATTCAACAATTATTTTATTCTCATTTAATGACAATCTGACAAACATTGAAATTGTTATAGAATTTAAATTATTACTATAAAAAGTGTTGTGGCTGTGTAGGATTTATAAGTTGAGCTTAAAATGGATCTGGCTAAATTAATATCAGCGGAAACGACGGCTTTGATGTCGGACAGTGCATTAGTATCAGCTATACAGTAACCATCTTCCACCACAACAAATAATACAATAAAATACCGTATTCACGACACATTCGATATTGTATTGGGATATATTGCGATCTTTATTATCTTGAAAAGAATTGACGATACTCTTTCGACTGATGATCGCAAATACCTTTCAAGATGGCTGATCAACCACCAGCAATGCACCACGAGGATTCTATCGATGCTCAAGACCCAAATCAACATTCAGACAAAGGAAAGGTCAAGAGCAGGAGGCCTGCAAGTGAGCATCCAAGATTCCATCAATTTGCGCATCGATAGGATAAATTACTGATCGTCATTTGCGATTGTAGATACGGCGTTTAGACAACAAAGACTGAAAGCATGGCAGTGAGTGGCACAAGACTCCTTGGATGCGAAGGAAGCTAACACGACCGCAAGACCTATCCTCACCCCGAAAACCGTACTTCCATTATTCTTTGCGATCGGAATTATATTTGCGCCAATAGGAGGGGGATTGTTGTATGCTAGTAATGCAGTTAGTACATGGGAGAAGACTCTTGATGCAGACATAGTCTGGAAGCGCGGTGGCTAACGGATTTGGAAATAGGTGCAAGAACTCATAATCGACTACTCGAAATGTCATACCGATGCGCCACTATATCCCGAAACTGCGAATATACCTGCCGACAACATCTATTCCTACTTCAAGAGTAATAACTATACCGGAAACGCACCGCAGTGGTCTAGAACAAACATCAACCAGACATATTACAATGGTAGCACTTTGCAGGCGGAAGTACCCGCCGTTCAGTGCCAGCTTACATTCCCGATACATAATGATATGGAACCCCCCGTTCTTTTTTACTACAAGCTCACAAACTTCTACCAAAACCATCGACGATATGCTAAATCCTTCGACTCCGATCAACTTTCCGGCAAAGCCGTTTCGCTCAAGGATATCAATAACGGCGATTGCACACCTCTACGATCCGAGACGGTAAATGGTGTCGAAAAACCATACTACCCTTGCGGTATTGCTCCCAACTCTGTTTTCAACGATACGTTCTCGAACCCAATTCTCCTCACCCCAAGTACGGGTGCCAGTAACGAAACTTATGTTATGAACAACAATTCCGATGTCTCGTGGAGTAGCGACAGGGCACTATATGGACCAAGTAAATACGACTGGTCCGCTGTCGCCGTTCCTCCAAATTGGAAGATGAAATATCCAAACAATTACACTGATGATTGGCATCCCGATTTACAAAATGATGAGGCTTTCCAGGTCTGGATGCGTTTGGCTGGACTGCCTACTTTCAGTAAATTGGTTCAAAGGAATGATACAGCTAAGATGGCATCTGGACAGTACCAAGTAAATATTAATCACCGTGAGTATCACCTATCTAATGCAGTGGAATGATTATATTTTTACTAACGCATGCGTCCCAGTCTTCAACGTAACCGAATACGGCGGCACCAAATCCATCATCATCTCCACCCGAACAGTTATGGGCGGCAAGAACCCTTTCCTCGGTATCGCCTACATAGTTGTCGGAGCATTGTGCGTCGTGTTAGGCGCTCTCTTTACCGTCACCCATCTCATCAAGCCGCGTAAACTTGGTGATCATACGTATTTGAGCTGGAATAATGATCAACCTACTGCAGCGACGACTACTGGAAGAGATCATGGAGATATGAGTTAATTACGAATGAGAGAATTATGATGGAGTGAGTGGCTGGATGGATGGAAGGAATGATCTTTGGAACTGGGGGGCTGTAAAATAGATTCCTGGAGGGAGGGGTGGAAACTCATTGTATCTCATATATTTTTCTTCTTCTTCCATTGCTATATTTCTGGAGTTTGGGATTCATGAGTTTGTTAAAGTTTTTTTTGTTTTGAGTTTTTGCTGCTTTTAAAGGCGGCTGTCTAGTTTGGCTTTGCGGTGCTGCGGTCTGGGTGTGTTTGTTAGGCATTCCATTTATGCACGCAC
>JWJB01010523.1:0-14639 GCA_000812895.1 Rutstroemia sydowiana
TGCTAATTCTGCACCTTCCGGAGACCACTCTTTCGCTCTTTTTGAAAGCAAACCCCCTAATTTCTGAGGATCAGCACTGGTAAACTTCCGAAGGTTTTGTGGCTTTGAGTTGATCTCACCCATATTGAATCTTGCTACTTCTGTAGTCGAAGATATCCACAGTAAGTAGCTTTTGATGAAGAAGTTTCGAAGAAAGTCTTCTTTTTGGTTGATGATATCTCTCTCGAAGATACAGATCAGAATGGATGTAAGAGGTAGTAGAATTGGGAACTGGCAGTTCACCAACTAGTAATAGTATGACTGGAATCATAAATATGACAGAACGCATATTTCCAATTGTTGTGATTACTGGGCCGCATCGCCACCGAACTAGATGCGTACAAACTGTTGTGAGGGGATTGGGTTTTTGATGAGTATTGGTGAGATGAGTATTGGTGAGGAAGTGAGATTATCAAGGCTGGATACGTTATAACTTTACCCGCCTTCAAATTCTCATATTGATTAATTGATTGAATTTGGTTTAATGTCGGTTTGGTCTCCAATGGAGACCAAACATGGAGACTCTCCATGAATGTTTGAGACAGGTAGATCTTAGTTACCAGTAACTGTCAATAATAAATTATAATTAGATCGAAAGAAAAATTGTTAGAGCAAGGGGTAGTAAACACTGTCTTATGGTGCGGCTAGGGCACTCTCATTCAGCTTTCTTAATTGGGAACCTCTCCTCAAGGCACTCGATTATCCTTTATTGATTCTCTTTGTTGATGATTCACTCAAGGACATCTTTAGTGAAGATCACTAATTCGTAGAAGTGATGAATTGTTTAGAAAAACCTCTATGGAAGAACTGTAATTAGGCTAAAATCTTTGATAGTGGGAAATTAAGCTAGCCTGGCTGGCCTAACCAGTAATGCATACTAATGCTCTTGATCTCTTACATGGCAAGTCATATAAGGAACTAATCAATAATTGACCTCCAGCTAGAATATATTTATGAATTGTGTACTGTCGGGCTTCTTTGGAAATGAATACTCAGCCAAGTCAAATAGTATCCTGACGTCTACCCACATCAAATCTCATTCTCTGTATTTCTGAAGTACGTATAAGCCATCGGCATCACATGCATTCCAAACAACATCCAATGGTAACCTCGGGCAGCTTCTCAATGCCGTGATACGGTATTGTCGGATCGATATAACCACTAATCTTACAATTTTAAATATACGTAAAAAAAAAAGTACTGGTTTTTATGCTTACGAAACCAACTGTGGTGCGCAGGGAGGCGTGTACGGCACAGGCACAGTAAGTGCATTCTATCAAAACCAACATCACAATAAATGGTTCAAGTGAGTCCGTGTACGACAAGGGTTAATCCACCAATCCGATTGCTCAGAGGTGTTAATAAGGTTGCGTGACCAATTAGATTCACAGTCTTGAGTCCAGCGTAAGTTCTTGGGCATTGCTTCGCCACGGAAAATGCTGCAATCTTTTTGGACCCAGAGGATTTCCAATGGAAGAGTTCCGGTTGTTCGAGGATTTCTTTCTTAGTTCTAAGCAAAAATGAAGTAATGGAAGCAAGCTAGGTAGGCATGCTAGGACAATCAATGCCAATGCTCCATTTGATTAAATTCCATACCCCGAGTGGAACGAGAACATCTTTCGAATGTAAGTGAACACACAACTCGCAAATTTGAAGCCCAAGATTTACTCACAAGTGACATCCTTTAAATTTTTGAATGCTATAGTTGTAACAAGATGTAGACAAGATATGGAAATACTGCTGTTTCACAAAATTAGCATCTCGACGACGAGCTTCAAAGATGCTCCAAAGCAATAACGCAAGAAACTATTCATCCTAAGGCGATGGTACCAAGTATGATCGCAGGAATTTTGGTTTTTGAAACACTGAATATTCTTTGATAGAAAGTTATGAGGGAAAATTTGATGAGAGCAACGGAGGTGATGTATGTGATCTGATGTATCCATACACATATGAGGTACAGCCGAATATTTTCTTCATTTGCTTGTAATTGTATGTGTTGGCCAAATCTTTACTTTGTAGGTAAGGAATTCGTCAGTGTCTGTGGCGCCATAAGGAAGATATAAAAATTCAGCGGACGTACCAATGATTTCAACCGCATCTGTTATGCAGGCACAAAGAAGTCCCCAGATAATAAGGATATCATCAGTCGATATAGGTTGATTAGCCGCCAATCGAGACACAAATCGCACACATACCGCACAAATAGAAGGTGCTATCATAGCTATAGAGATTCAGACTATGATGAGTCCATAATCTGCGTAGAGATCGCTGTCATTCACACCGAGTATTCCAAACATATCTAGGAAGCTGGAGAGTAGATCTAAGGCCTTGGGAGAGATTGTTTGCTTAAAGGTGCTTCGGAAGACTTCTTGAGTGGGGTAGAAACTTGGCAAGAAACATGGGGAGCGAGGACCAAAGACACAATATTCTCTACTGCTTGGGCTGTTCAGAATGGAAAAAAGTGTGTTAGAATCACTATGGATTCGCATGTACATATGCAGCATCAATAGTAGTTGTATTATATGGTCGAAAGAATTGAAGGTGTGGGGGGTGTAGCAAGACTATATACACAGTTGATGCCGTACTAGTGAATTAGCCGGGCATCAGTAGTACTAATAATCCGTCAAAGTGAAAGGCTCATGGAACTACGTTGCTTCTACTAGTAGTACAGAGATCTGGGAAACATGAATGACCGTCCATTCTGTGAATCTCCGTGCATACCATCTCGTAATCTTCTTCAAATCGTTGAAGATTAAGATTCCGTTTTATCACATTCAAGGTCCGATAATCTCAGGATTCATATATTGCAACCCCAACTTTAAGAATTTGAGGCACAGTACCCAGATGTCAAACGTGCTTTCCGGGAAGTGCATGATGGCAGTCACAAATGCTACTCACAGATGCTACTGAGAAACTTGTGTTCGTAGAAATAATGTACGGAATGATGTTTAATTCGCATGTGGAATGTTATGTAACATTGCAATTACTACGTCGCCGAGATTTTGTATCTGTATTGGATGTAGTTAAACAGTGACCATCCTTCAAGCCCCCAGACTTAAGAAATTTAATTCAAGGTACCTTGACCAACCGGTTGGTGTTTTTGGTGTACCGTGGTACGTCTCCGCATTGGCTTTGACAGGAGCGGGTGTGGGTACCTAATTGGGTAGGTAGATAAGTACACAGTGTGCTTGGTATGTCTATATTTAATGAGCTTTCTATCAAAAGGTACAAGGGGGCTATTTGGCCGCAAACCTCAGTAAGGAAGAAGGTTTAGACACGCAATCACTGCCAAATTCTTCCGCCCCCGACCCCTCTGTACGCTTTGGTAGAATTTCCATTAAATACGGGCATGCCGAGTAGCGCCTTGCATAAAATAATGAACACCAATACGAGGCCCGACTAAATAAAAGTATGGTAAAGTCTACACTTTAGATCTAAAGTAGTGACATGGGTTCAATATGCTAAATAGTGGCAGGTAGAAAGGTAATTAGTTGTAACGTACGTCATTTAATCTCCAGTATTTAAATTCCTTAACTGGTGCAATTGGACAATCTCTTTCCTTGAATGTTGGTGGCTGATTGCGAGTTCATTTAGGACATACTAATTTGTATTGACCAATGTATTTGAGGCTCAAAAAGTTGAAAGAATTATGCTCATATCATGCAAGTGATGGACTAAGTGATGGGGTTGATTATGTCAATTTTTGGAGGCTTTTTCTTCGTAATGCTGATGGAATTGTCTTGTATGGATTGTGTTGTGTTATGATCACCTATATTGGATTGGGTACTCGTGTGTAATTGGCGATAGATGACATGCCGCTTGAATTACCAGAAGAGGAGAGTTGTCATCGAATCCCACGTGGCGTTGGACAAAATGGTTCCCGCAACCGTTCGGTCGGTAGCCATAAGGTTTAGCGCGGCGCAGATTTTTTTTCTGCGGGAGAAGAGGTAAAGGGGATTTGCTTGATAGGTGGATGATTATGTGGATGAATAGGTGGTCGAATATGTGGATGGGTGGGGGTGGTTTACAGGGCTTACTTAGGGCAGCAAGGGAGTGGAGGTTCGACGTGATGGTGGGAGGGATTTGGGGGCTGGGACTAGGGTTGTGGTGTTTACGAGAAGAGCCCAATTAACACCATCTCTCCTCCTCTAAAAAAGACCTAAATCTATTGTAACCGGTGGTGAACAATCCGAAGTTTGTATTTCTAGCAGGCTTATATCAGGAAATGGCTTGAACAGAAAGCTGAGAAGAAAAGTAGAATGGAGAAAAATTCTTTGCCCCACCTTACCTATAAGGTGATAAGAAAACAGATGCAATAAACCCTTCTTTGCATATGCACTCGACATTCTCAAAATTCCAGCCTAGGATGGTCCTATCCTAGTCTATACTCATCCTATCCTGTTTTATTTATCCTCTCATCTCCTATTATTTGTTCTATCTTATCCTATGGTCAAGTATAAGACAGAATAGTATTTTGAGAACGCTGTATGCATTTCTAGACCTCTTGTTTGATGATTTGATCTCGCGATGCCAATGGGCGCCTCGTGTTAGGATTAGGGCATCAAAAAATAATCTACCCCACTCATAATTAGCCGGATTTGCGTTCATAACCCACAAGATCCATCTAGATGGATCTCGGTTTAAAACTAAACCATTCCTACCGCCCATTCTGGCTCGCATGCTCGTCGAGTAGCATCACATGACTACTTCTCAGCTTATCACGGATTCAACACAACATGAGTGACAAGATTACATGCCTACATCCTAAATGCCATCATACGGTATCCCCATCTCGATCTCTACACTGATCTTGCGATTACAGCTAGATTGTACGTATAATACTGATTTTGATGCCTACATAACTAACTGTGATGCGCAGGGATGCGTGTACGGCACAGTAAGTTCATGCCAGCATGAAAATAACTTTCTATTTATGAATGCCAATTTCATTTCATTTCATTGAATTGAATTGGATGTCATAGTTACCTACAAATTAATGTCTGATGTGATGGATGCCTGGGAAGAATAATACGTTCTGATGAGTCCCAGATACAGTGTAGGTCCTTATTACTTTAATTCGTCAATTCGTGCGGCGGGTTAATCGTGGGTTAGGGTTAAGGTGGTAGAATAGGCTTGCATCGAAAGGTTATGGTACCTGATGTCGCTGTCGCCTAATACTACTCTACAAAACATGTCGTTATTATGTCAATTCTATCGTACTTTCGGTACCCGTGAAATCAATTCCAAGGTAAGCAAATATATATATTACTCAAGAACTCCCCCACGAGATGTCTCCCTATATGAAATTATGAACCCAAGAGTTCAATACATTTCTCACTCAACTTCCTCGATTCGATATTCAATCAAACAATATGACTTCAATCGACTCACAAACTCTCCTCCCAACCTTAATTGATGAACGCGCCGCCCAAGATCCCGACAGACTCTATTGCGCATTCTTGAAATTTGAAAATGAAAACGGAGGTGTAATGCGAGTTAACAAAGTCAGCTACGGAGATTTCGTCAACGGCGTCAACAGACTCTCTTGGTTCATTGAAGAAACCTTTGGAAAAAGCGACGCTTTCGATACAATTGCTTACATAGGACCTTCTGATATTCGGTATGCTATGATAACATTAGCTTGTGTGAAGACCGGACATCAGGTATGAGGAGATAAATTTCCCGAGTTTGTTTTTCACGTTGCTGATTCTCGTGATTTCTGTAGGCGCTTTTGGTACCATTAGATGATCCGGATTTGCCACAACGGGTACCACGAACCCCATTCAGAGCGATGGGTTGTAAGGCAACTATTGTAGCTGAGGGGTATTCGCCTTATGACATGATGTCGCAATTGTTTTTGTCTCAGAGTATACCGCGCCAGTATGTCGAAATTGAAGATATATCGTATTGGATCGCGAAGGAAAAAGTACCGCTTTATCCTTTCACGGCCAAACTCGACGATGCTCCTGATCGACCGTTTGTTATTCTCCGGTATAAAGAAGAATCGACAGGTAAGTTGTTTCCTCATTATTTGTACAGATATTGGAGATTTCAAGCTAATGACAAAGTAGGGAATATGATTAGTACCCTCAATTCTTTCGCAGCTCTCAAATCGTTTCCAAAAGATGACGGGCCATTCTCTGAGCCAATCTCAACTGGAGATGCAGTAAATGATCGTTGCACTTATATAATGCTTCCCGCATCTCACGTATGAAACCCATTCCATACCCCTTTTACAAACACTAATCCAAACCCAGCATGTGGGAATAATCCACATGACATTCGCAGCCTATTATTACGACATGCCACCACTTCTCGGTCCCGCTACCGAGCCACCAACCCCATTACTCGCGGCCTATACAGCGAGACTTCGAATCTGCACATCGGCTATTTTCTCTATGCCTTTTATGAAAGCAATGACTGCTAAAGAGGAATATTTGGAGGCGTTGAGATCGCTAGATTGGGTATGTTGGGTTAGTGAAAATATGTCTATTCCTACTGAGGGTGGAGAATATTTGAAGGGTGGTCAGTCTTTTACGCAGTATAATTTGATTCAACCTGCGGGATTGACGAGATCTGATTTTGCGGAGCCCGCGGAGCCGGAGCAGGAGCCGGAGAGAAGGAGAGTGGCGCTTTGAATTTGATAGAATGAAAGGGTTGGTAATGTGTGCGGATTGTGATTTTGGATTGGTTTTTTGTTTGTGCTTATTCTATCTTCTGTTTTAGACAGTGGAGAAATCAAATCTGTGATTACCTACTTATTGATTCGAAATCGGCAACAAATACATCTACATGTCATTCCTCCAAATGGCGCATACCGTTTCATCGATTTTCTCAAGAAACAAATACTGACTCGAGCTCCAGAAGTCACAGCGCTGCTCGAGCCAGCAGCAAAAATCATTGCTAACGGAACTTTCTTGATAAATGGATCCAAACTTTCTTTCTTAGATGTGCCCACCTCAGTGTTGCCAATGGGTGCGCCGGGTTCTAAGTCGAATCAGGCTATCCTTATTCTGGGCCGAGTTACGTGCATGTCAATTTAAAGCCGGCACTCGCCGATTGAAAACGCTGGCTCAGCTTCAAGGCTTCACTAGCGGAAATACAAGTTAGATGCGCAATCTTTTATGGCGTCAGTGTGCGGTTTTTTACGCAGTCGATTCAGGGATATCAATTTTGGTTTTACACCGCGGAATCACTGAGAAAATCATAGTTCATTTTACGCTCTAGCAGCTATGTAAAGATCATGCAAGTTACTTGAGAAATACATCACTCTCATCGTGATAATCTTCGGCAGCCAATTTACTTTGCATACTACCTTTCCCCGCCCCTAGGAACGGCCTCTCTTAACTCGCAATTACCACCGCTAAGTTTCCTTTGGCCATTCCAACCTTGCCGGTAACGGTCCAACCTCATTTGCCTTTTCAATTGTTGGCCAAATCATTTCCTTGAATTCCTCCAGTTTCTCATCTGTAGTAGGGGGATCATGAACTTCGAAAAGGAAACACATTTGTGTCTTTCGGTCCTTATTGATTGTAGCGCGGTTTTGACTTCGGAGTTATATGATACGACTGTTTCCATCAGTACAGGATTAATATTGTACCCGGTAGATAGAACAATCATATCGTCTATCCTCCTACTACATTTCCGTAACACTTTTCTTTCTGGGTGCTTCCGGAAAAGATCCTTTGATCGCCATTTGGTAATCTCTGGCCAATTTAGAACAATAAATTGGGCAGGCAGGATTTTCTCATCCTTTACCATTACCATCTCATAAAGCCCATCATCAAAACGTTCAAAACTCGCTCCAATGATAGGATTGAAACTCATCTATCTATTCGTAGTCAACTTGGTCAATGACGTTCAACGGTAAGCCGCCATTTCCCGTGGCTCCGTAGGCTGGGAAGTAAGGCGGATATTTTCCGCGATGGTGGAAGATTAGAAGGGTTCACTGACCCAGCATATATGATCTAATCTTCGGAGAGTTCCAAGGTACTTTTCTTTGACTGTCATAGCTTGCATGAAAGTAGGAGAAAGAGCAGCAGTTTGACCATAGTCTAGGTTTACGATACTATTAACGAGTCCGGGATTAGGTAGCATGCTTGCTGGACCGGGTATTGGTGGTATGTTCCAGTAGTAGTTTGCTGCTGTCATGTGAAGTAGACCGATCATCTGCATCCTTTTCAGTCACTGTGTTTCCCGAAATAATATGGATGCTTCATACATGAGCTGCAGAAAGCATCATATAGATGCAATGTTTTTTCCATGCCTCTTGGCTTGACTTCGGTGCATCTTGTAACACCTCTCATAGGGAAGCGTAGTAGCGATACGCAGTTAGAGCTGCAAACGTATATTTAATGGGAGATGGAAATCCTGCAAGAGCAATAGTTTGCAACACAAGACCGAAAGATCTGACGGATCACTTTCCTGTTGATCCTGAGGTATGGAGATCGCCGTGGGGACTCTTCCAAGTTGCTGTAAAAGGGTAATACGGGACCCTATCTTTATCAATCCATTACGACACACTTTCCATTTCCGCACACTTCATCGGTCGCTGGGCAAATACTGCGGGTAATATGGGCTTGATAGGTGGAAAGTCTGCAGCCACAAGGATATTCTTGGCGTCCGTAGCTTATGTGTGCCGGTACAAGATTGTACATTGACATCAATAAAGCCTTGAATGATTCCAATGATGAGCAGTATACATACAAAATAGTCTCCACAGCCGCCAAAGCAAGCATTCCATATCTGATATCGGGAGGCGCAATATAACTGATTATGCTGAAGTCATTACTCTGACCGAACGTTTCCTCACCATGCAAGTCTATGAACATCATTTGTGAATTCGCTATAACTAAATTTCACCACGCCATCGTTGATGTTCTGCGCTTTTAGAAATGCACAATACAATCAATCCGGCTCTTCCGTAGCGCGCTCGTCAATCAGTGTCGGGAGGAGTTTTTGATCAACAACCATATCATTTTTGAGCGGTAAAGCCACGAACCGAATGGATCATTCATATCTATTCGTGAGGCTCATTAGAGATGGCCTCAGATTGTGAGTACCATAGATGTAATTAAGCGGCAAAGCTACGAATCGATTGTGTGTCCATATCTGACGGGAACTCTCATTGTGAATGGTGGGCATGTAGTTGAGCGGCACAGCCACGCATCATGTTAGAACGCATCGAATCGACCACCCATTACTCGACTTCTCCAATTAGAATAGGTGAATTTATACCTCACCATTCATTTGAAAGAACTGCGCCGTTTGAACTTATTTGATAATGCCTTAATGCAATCTCCACTTCGCGTCAATGGTTGCACGGTAATTGAGATTAAATATCTTTTAGGTTCGTATTACTAGGTATGGTTATTTCTCGGCGTATACGAAATGCGGTAACATATTGTTGTATATGTATCTCCCTATCCACCAATCATGCCGCTTTCTATTGAATTTTCGAGTTTGAGTAGATTGTTACAAGCAAGTAAATACATAGTAACTACCCCACTACGCTGCTCGAACCTCGCCTTAACCAACTATTATACTGCGGTACCGAGATTTATGTCGAGGATGAATGAACTAAGTATTCTGAGGGTTGTGCATTACTACAGTAGTGAGTGATGAGAAGAACGATGTCGATATTAACAGACATAAAACAATACAGTGTAAGATCTTCAACCCTGGCCCTGAGTCTCGTCATTAGGTACAACCATATCATGGTAAATGTGGCCAGGCCCATGATTGGATTCTACAATCGCCAAAGTTGGACTCTCCATAAATAGAACTTTGCCCTATTTGTGAACCAGATTCAATTGAAAGCAATTCCCACCACTGAACAGAGACGTAGTCTCTCATTCATACCAACAAACAATTGGCAAGCAATCAAGTTCATACAATCGTAAGGCCAACACTAGCGTGTCGGACGGCGGTGATACTTGGTACAGTTCTAGGTAGTAAAATCAAAATGAATTAGAAACCTGATCACCCAGTGATCTTCTCATCATGCCCAATCGTGTGCTTTTGAACCCCATTAACGTGATCAAATCCTGAACGCGAAAGATAACTCAAAACGTATGAGATACTCCCCTCCCCTTCCACAGGCCAATGCAATCCCCAACAACCTCGACACAACACCCCTCCCTAGTCGAAAACGCGACGTCGCAATATGGCACGAAGAACGCGTGAGTAGAAGGAAAGAGAATCTCGGAGCCAAAACAATCCTGCTCTATACGGAGAACACCAACCCAATTGTATGATAACCCCCAAGAATTTTCTAACAACCCGGTGAACCAAAAAAAATTGATATCCATGGGTACTTGTACATCGCACCAACAATACAAAATCTCCAACGCATATCATAAACTTAAGCAAGATCCAACCGCCATTCCACATCCGAACGTACGGTTATTCCATCCGGATGATTGTGTGTAATATCCTGCAACTCCAACGTGTCCGATTCCACCATTGTTTGAAACTTCGGTGAATCGTGAAGTAATGAAGCATCATGAGGTAAAGCCCTATGATTTGACGCAGGAAAACTTGTTGTCTGTGAAAAGTTGTTCGACTTGCTTGTCCACAAAGAATTCGGTTTTCGTCTTGAACCGCCGGTGGCTGCAGAACGAGAGTTCTCTTGGATTTTCGAATGTTTATTGCGATGCCCTAAGCAAAGATTGAGCAAGGGAAACATGCTAGGTAAACATGCTAGAACGACCCCAACGCTACATTCGATCGAGTTCCACAGGCCTATTGGAACAACAATGTCTTTTAATTGTTAGATTCCGGTCACAGATGCTGCACTCTGGTATTTACTCACATGTTAAATCTGCTCCCAACGGCCCCTCGAGTTCTGTAGCTGTAACAAGATGCATGCAGCCTATACATATTATTCTGCCCCATAGAATCAGCTCAGACAATAACCCCGAAAGTAGGATAAAACAAAAAGCCAGACCTACAAGCCGCTCAACATGAATATTCCTGTCAATCCAATTTTCTTGGACGTTGGAAGTTGTAGACCCCATATGAAAGGCATCGGGAAGACCATAAGCATTACATCAGTTACAATATTTGGAACGGCAATAGCCAAGAAGAAATGGGGTGTATTGATGCATTTCGCAATAATAGTTCTGTCCCAAAATGCGTGTACAGGTACACAAGAGAATATCGCAACTAGGAACTGTTCTTGTGAGCAAGTTCCGTATTGATAAGAATCGAGACACATACCAAAGCAATGAACCAAGACAAGATTATACCAGAGATTATGTAGGCTGGAATTTTGGTTTTTGGAACATTGAAAACTCGTCGGTAAAAGGCTATAATCGAAAATTTGATGAGTGCGACTGATGCAACGTACGTCCATTGAACTATCCATTGGCAGATCAAGAATTTGGGGATGTTCTCTGGATGCTGCAAAATGATGACTTGGATATGTTTTCCGTATCCGTATCTCGTACCTGTGGAAGCCGTTATTTAGGTTGTCGTTATCAAGGAGGCTCATAACATAAGAGCGAGGTCATAACATAAGAGCGAGGTCATAACATAAGAGCGAGGTCATTTACCGACTATAGAGGCCACGCTTTGTGCCCATGTAGGAACAACGCCGATGAGGATCAGCCAGTCATCAATTCCAAAGGGCTGTTTAGCAATTGTCCGGGATCCAAATCGGAGACATATCGCGATAAAGGATAATACGATCATCGATGTACAAGTTTCAATAATAACAGGAGCATAATTGGCATTGATATCTTTGTCGTTTTGACCAAGGACTCCAAACATGTTGGGAAATGTGGAAAAACTGATGAGAGGGTGTGAGAGTGCTGTAAATTAAAATGGGGTCATAAACTATATTTTCATTGGGATTGATAATATATTGGTCTACAAAACGGCCATAAATGGTTCAGGAAAAGAAAGAATTAATACGTCTCCGCCACTATTGAACTTCAACGCCTCTAGAGAGAACATAGCGAAGTTGTATTATGGGATGAGGAATAGAAAATAGAAAATAGAAAATCATGCCAGGAACATGAAATACAGAGGTTGCACTCGTCTGCATGCAGTACTGTGTGCCAGTCATTGGTTTACCGCGCATTAATAATTTCAAAGGTAAAGCCAAGCCATTACCCGATCTAAATTTGAGTTTGAATAATTGTAGGATTCAAAATTGCGACTGAAAGTTGAAGAAATATGTGGCACAGTGCATATGACAACGGTCTCGTTTCCTATATAATCCACAATCCCCCACTGAGTGAAACGAATGAGGCAGAACGACCCTCCTCTTCATACCAAAGAGATGAAAGTTATATGCAATGGTACTTTGGAGGTGTTTGTGTGGGTGGTTTATACCATGTCAATGCACGCAGGACAAGGCTGTAGAAGACAAATTTCAATTTCATATCAGTGCCGTATTCATGGACCAATGAATAGCGCAGTATGTGTTGATTCAAAGCCGGCCTTGCTTCGGTGAATGTATCACACTTCGTATCAAAAGTAATTCTTCAAAGAGTGGAAATCATACCCCCCATCACTGGAATGCGACACCAAGGAAATGCCAGCCCAATCAATATTTAGATGTAGTACCGGCGCAGCGGTAATCATTTAAGTGGGTTGCTATGATAGGTGGATTTCTCATCACATCTTAGAGATTCTTCATTCCGTCTCTACCACCATCTTCATCGGTCGCAGTCGATGGGGGCCACTTAACCCTGTTTTTGTCTGATTTTGAAACTGTCGGAAATGGCGCATAACAAGTGGTAAAAATATCTCTTCACTTTAAGAAGAGAATCAAAAAAGAAAGAGAGGAAAATTACATACTGCTTTTTAACGATAAGATAATCAAATAACTGTATGATATTGATAGAAGCCCTTGAAGTAGCTAGATAACCTGATGTATAACAGGACTGCTAGATATGTACAGTGAACTACTATATCACCTTATCAAGTGCCTCGATTGATTAAATTGTGGAATTTCCAAAACTTATCATTGGATCTGCAGAACCCTTGATGAGGTAACATCGTGCTCGGCGAAAATAGACAGTCTGGAGCCCGTCAAATTACGATGAAGCAAGCATTCATTGTCAAAAGGACGGTAGACTTAAGACTTTATTCTATAATCGTATGCTGAAAGATCATTTAAAGGATCATTACAAAGAAAAACGAAGTAGACTTGTACAACGATACATTGTCGTATTGTTGAGTTTGTGTACCCCGACAGGTAATGTTACTGGATGAAGATTGACAAAATTCCCATCACCAGAATGAATGAGCATGGTCTGGAATGATGACCTGAAGCTTACAAAAATGGGCCCTTCGGATCGTTCGGCATCCGGAAGTACGAACCGATGGCCAGTTCCCAAAAGCCACAGTCAGCTGCAGCCACACTTTGCTCCAACATGGTGACCCATCCTACCATAAAAATTCGATAAGAGACAGCGCCAGTCCGTGCACTGGTCCATAAGTCGCATTCCTACAGGCGTTCAAGTATCTTGAAAATATACACATACTGCGTGCGACTTACGCATCAGTGCACGGACTGAATATTGATGTCGCCCCCAAAATACCTCAGACCAATCGAACGATTAAGTACGGTACATTACAGACGGTTACCGGCCTAAGTAGCACAACAGAATGCATGAAGTGCACGAGTAGTCCAGTAGACGACTACCGACTATGTACTAAGTATATCTTTAAACCTTTCTCGACATGAGAAGAGTCATCTAAGCGCTTACTTCTCAAAAAACTTGAGATTTCCCACCACATCCCCCACCACACTACCTATAACTGTTACAGGGTGGTTGTGATATCGGGCTACACTGTAACCCGAGTCACCCGCCCCCACCCCCACGTCCACTACCAGTTTCACCACCCATACCCACATTGCACAATCTCAACCTACTACTATACTGCCCACTACACAATTTATCCTGCCCTCCTTCTCCTTCTACAGCACTCCGTACCTTCCTCACCGGGCATACCTCAGTAAGTGAACAGAGGTTTAGACCTCTCTAACAAGGGTGTGCCGCTTCGGACAGCCCGAGTTGGGATCGAGCGTAATATGCATAAAAAATCTAACAATGGGTCGGGCCATGATTTTGCCTATTTCTAGAATTAATGGATACCTACGGAATGATAGTTTTGGAAACTCAACAACTTCATTGATCGATATACTTAGCATGTTGTTAGGATAGACCAGGTCTACTTCGAGGCAATGTTACCAGCCGGTGGAATAATTCTTAGTGGGTAGAGTAGAGCAGCGTAGCCGCTACGGCTATATATTCGGCATGTCGGAAGTAAGAACTGATAGCCCGTTCCGAAAAGCATTAGTTCTTTTGCGCCACACTTATAATTATCTTCAGCCACACTACATCCGTACGGAATACCACTCCACTTCAGATCCAAACCAGCTTTATATCTTTAAAAATTCAAAATGGAGTACCGTTCTTTATAAGATAAAGATGATTGAATATATTATTATAATATTTCTATATTCTATATTCTTTTAAACCGCTAGGTTAAAGAGCCCCATCCCGAGGTGTTAAAAGTTTGGTCCCATATAAAAAAAGTGGAGGGTACAAAAATTGCGATAATTTTAATATTAATTAATT
>JWJB01010524.1:0-19667 GCA_000812895.1 Rutstroemia sydowiana
GCCAGGGGCTTGAACACGGGGATCGTCTCCATGATCACCGCCGGCATCAATCAGGAGGACGGAATGTCCAGCTAAGGCGAGTCTTGCGGCTAGAGGTCCCCCTCCTGGTCCACTGCCTACTATCACGTACTCATAGGGATCGAGAGTAATATTGGTAGAAGCTGGGGTAGTGGTATTCTCTATGTTGACATCTCGATGCTGATGTACGTGACGAGGTTTTCTAATATCAAATTAGTATTCTTGTTCATTCAGAAACCAGTTGGGCATATTTATACATACAATGCAGAAGCCGTCAAACAGAAGAGAGCAACAAGCTTTAATGAGCGTAGTAAGGACATGACGGTACTCTAGGGGGATCGAAAGAGTGAGATCCAGCCGAGTAGAGTAAAAATAATTATTGAAGGAGTGACTGAGATTGAAAATAACTAAGACTTCAAGCTGGATTTATAGCTTATATCTCAATCCCGGTGGTTATCAATTATGCCACTGTTGATGAATTGCGATCTACACTACACAGTTTGGTCGGGATATTGTCGCTTCCTACACAGGGGGGTAGAATAAGGACAATTCTATGAAGATCTCAACACCCAATTTAATGGTACATGCGGGGCTCCTTCCAATATTGTGGATTGGCAGGCATACCTCCCATCTCAATACGATTGATCAATGAAGATTCCATGCTGGTTAAGATTATACAGTAACATACAGTCGCAACTCGATATAAACATCCCTCATCCAAAGATACATGTACTCAGAACAAGGATAGAATCTCCGGCCATCTGAAAGATTTTTGTATAAGGAAGTACTTTTTAAGACATGGTCTGTGTAATTGACAGTGGGTGTCCCTTTTTGAACATCGGACGATACTGCGTTCCACAAAGATTCACAGGCTTCTGGACCAGGGTAGCAAATTTTCCATGAACCACAAATTAAACTTTCCTAACCCTGAATGCAACACATGCCACCGTAATAAACGGCCCCGCTATCGTCGATGGCTCGGCTCGGTATAAGCACGTGTAAATTGTCTCGATACAGTATGTGTTGTATTTCGGCATGAAAATCCTATCGAAGAATGAAAAGAAGGCATCGCCGTCAATACTACCTCGGTACTTCAGCATCTTTAATTATTTCGACCGAGATTTTCCAGAATGATCTCTATCATACAGCAGTGCATTCGGTAATTACGCTGGGTTTAAAGTGGGAATATGTCTCGTTGAGAGGTATGAAATCATCCATATCTATGCTCCCCCCTTTCATTCCATTTGTATAGCTCTTGGCGCCAGCTGAACTTGGCTTCGAATCGTCGGACTTGCTGGACTTGACGGATTTGTCTACGACCGAAGTTAATTTTGGGACGATCAGTTTAACGAGAGGTCGAAGTGCTGGGAGACATCCGCAAAGGATTCCCACGTGAACCTCCAGCGTGCTGAAATTTGCTGCTGGAACATAATCCCCTAAACTCAATGGTTAGCAAGAAACAAATACAATATTTATAGGCTGATTTGTTCCTACAAGTCATGTTCTGTGAATCGGCGAATCGAATCAAGGATGACAGTCTTATAATACTGATTGCAGTAACGCTGTTGAGTAAATTAGCATCGCTATTATGGTATGAGCTTGATGAGCCATGAATGAATGTACTGACAATATTCCCAACGAGAACATGCACATGATTGTGACTTTCCTCTCCCACGTCATCACCAATTGACTCAATTTTCTCAGTGGGAGACCAATGACCATCACATCTAGAATGATGTTGAAGATGGAGCTCATCCATGCATCGAGATTGACATTGGTACATGCACCTGTGTGTAGACCGTCCCATTGATTCCACCCGTAACTGATCGGGTGGCATTGGAATATCGTTGAAAGTACAAAGCTGATTCCATACGCAACTGACAATGCCATTGTGCCATAGACATAGTAAATGAATGGCTTCTCCCTGAATAGTCGGATGAAAAGAAGGCAGAAATAGATTTTGATTGTTGCCAATGCCGCAAGATAGAAACATTCGCCAAGGTAATAATACTATATCGCAGTCAGCTTAACCGAATTAAAGAGACCGCGGAAGTGTTGGTGGAACGCACGAAGAGAACATTCCTGATTTTCTGAGGCTCCAAAGTCCATATGTCTTTCCCAAGGCCATTGTCTGCCACTAAAAACGCTGTTAGCATTCTCTCCGGAACGAAATCTATCCATATCTGTGAAAGACTTACATATTACCATGAAAACCGTGGGGGGTGTTGCAAGTACCTGGCATATTTAGCGAATGAGGGAAAAAGAAAGAGTAGGAACTAACCACGACCAGAGACATTGCCCAATCATCTATACCCCATTGCCTCAGCTTCATCACTGATGTTAGACATCGAAGCAAGAATGATACTAGTGCTATAACACCACCGACGACACTAATATATAAAGGCTGGTTCGTCTTATCCCGTACTGGAGCACCGCATATTGTCTCTGTGACATTTTTCGTAACTTCAAGCAGTTAGGATTTTATTTGGTTAGAAGATTATGGCCATGGCACCCACCAAGAAGCTGTTCTACAGTGCAGTTTTGCATCACACACGATGTAATACTATTTTGAAGTGCAGTGTTGGTACACAAGCACATTGCATCATTCTGGGAACATGTAGAGGCAGGAATAGCTACTGCCATACACTTTAGCTGAGCGGGGTTATTAGCAAAAGGATCGGGGTAGATGATATTGATCAAACTTACTGCACAAACTGGGTATGCTACTTTTGCGGCAGCCAAGACGTCTGCTGAGCTTGCCCGAGTATCCAAGTACCGAGCCTCAGCAGCAGTACTAAGACCAGCCGTTATGGCAACTATGTGTTGAAGTAATCTCATGGTATCAGTGTATTAGAGAGAGCTTGAATTGCGATGAGAAAAGAAAATATCAAATTAGGATACAAGAC
Source organism: Rutstroemia sydowiana (assembly GCA_000812895.1). Lineage (NCBI taxonomy): Eukaryota > Fungi > Ascomycota > Leotiomycetes > Helotiales > Rutstroemiaceae > Rutstroemia > Rutstroemia sydowiana. Next base: position 2,925 of record JWJB01010524.1, read on the forward strand.
TCCAGAGAATAGAAGGAATGATCCGGTTTAATAACCTATCATCCACATGGTGCACAGCCATGAAGCTGCAGCATATTAGTCCCGATACCATATGCAGTACTGAAGTTGCTACATGATATTGAAGGACAATCAGTACCTAAGTAGTGGTAACGTAGCGCAGACTCATGGTTTTTTAAGACAGCGTTAAAAAATTTAGTAAATTACCGGATTGACACTAAGCTTCCCAATAATTACCACATTGTCACTCCGATCCGAACTTCAAATAAGTTTGCTTTATAGTTTGAATGAGTCCAAATCGAAGTCGAATTAAGTCCCATTCGAACCTTTACTAAGTTAGTAAGCAAAAGCAAACAGGGAAGCAAGCAAGCAGGCAGGCTGAGCTAGGAGGTAAGGAACGAGAAAGACAGGATTGAGGGATGTGTAACAAATTAGATCTGCCAAATCTGAAATTCACTTTCCAATCATTCGTCCTATAATAAAGATAAGTAAGTGATTGCAATTTTGTTGCACGTCTTAATCCTACTCCCCTTGTCTCCCTCCCTCACTCTCTTTGCCTTTCTTCCTAGGACCTAGCTACCTATCAAATCATCAAAATTTAAATCAAAGCAAAGCAAAACTTAATCAACCCTCTTTTTAAATCCAAATTATAATAATTACAAAAAAAAAAGTCAACCTGGCGATTTTCAAATAGGAAATTGTTGAACGATTTACCATAAAATTTATACCACTTGGTTTTGCCTATGTGATTAGTTAGGTCTTGTATTCATCGAATTATATTTATACTTAACCGACGCAAGGGGAATCGTAATCCCCAATCAAGAAATATTGGATTCTACGGCATGCGTTATCATAGGTCGAGTTTTTCAATTCGAGTATGTCGGCGAGGTCGATTAGAGATCGGGTGGCAGGCCTAGCTCCGATTACCCCTTGCAGGAAATTCGGGAGCTTCATAGAATGAAACGGCGGTGCAATATCTCTATTGTAGTCTGCCCATAGTCTGGGAGCTCTCGGCTGTAACGTTATATGATCTCAAAGATCTATATTGAGAATCTATCAACTATATTTGGTATGAAAATCCAAAAGCGCCACAAAACTACTTACATGCACCAGATACAAATAGTAATTTCATCGATTGTCAAATACGACTCACGGAATATGTTTGAAGCTGAAATACCCAATGAATGACGAAAGAAGTGAGTACCGGTACTTACTATAATACCTAATATACACTGGGTGCAGTACCAAAGATCCCGCAGTGATTGTCAGCGCATGTGTCGTAATCTCGTATCCTATTTGCTGGGAATATCCATTATATCATCGTCATATCATCGTTTACTTGCATACAAATATGCAAGTATTTCACCCGTGTCTCCCGAATGTTATCTCCAGTACCTACCCCCTTCTCATTTCGCTACCCCACGCCCGAAAACACTTGGACTCTTAGCACTTCATCCGTCGAAGCTTAAAATTCCTATCTTCCGAGCCCTCATTTCCCCATACTCTATCCAAATCAGGAAATTTCCATGCATATCTATACTCATTAGATATCACGTTAAGTTCTAAACCCAGTGTTAAGCGTTCTTCAAAGCTTTTAGCCTAACTATCTGCTCGTTGCCACATCTCAACCAATACACAGATGAAAATATCAAGATCCAAAACCCTCGAGATCAACACAATGCGCAAGTATGAAAGTGTAAAGTACACGAAAAACGACTCCTAGGAAATTAATAAATGTCTGTGGACGGCTGGCGATGTAGGAAGCAGAAGCGATGCAGTTAAGCTTTATGCACATCATCTCATCTCAAGGTCACCAAATCCACTAACCATTCACCCGGTGTTCAGATTGAGCTCCTTCAACAGGGAAGTCAATGCGATGAAAGTAGAGATATCCGAAAACGATAGACCGCAACCGAACCCAAACATCAGGCCATAATTTCACTTTCTATCCGAGAATATGGCAAGAATAGAATCGGGAGAAAAGCAAGACAGATCAGATCACAAAACCTGTTCTGCCGCCCCTACATACAGGGATTCACTTGAAGTTATCTACCAGCCGATCTCTCTCCTCAAGTTGCAAAAGACCATTACACACCCGCAGCACATGTTCAGACATCTTTGATTATCTGCCCCAGTATAAATCATTGAGGAGTGGGGGAGTCCGAGAATAAATAAGTGTTTATGGGAGAGCGGGGAATCGGACATGTGATTCCAAGGAGGGCTGAGGGGTCATTCGAGTGCTTCATTCTTGGTGAATATAATTTATATTCCCATATCCAAACAAAACCCCGCACATACATACAAGTCATGCACTCCCATGACCCACTATCTACAAGCCCTTGTTACTCCTCGCAGATATAAATCTCTGACATCCCAATCATTGAGAGCTTAGACCCAGAAACTTTAGCGATGACAATGAAATGGACTATGTGCCCGCGCATACCACCAATAGACATGTCACATACTACATGCCGGGCCCTTGGGAAGGAGTAGAATCGGGATCTGGTAGGTAGTATATATCTGTCTATATTGTACACCAGGTAGGAAGTACCATCGCTACAGTGTCTAAGGATTTCCGTCCTCGAGGATGTATTTTTAGGTTATTGGATGAATATGTGCTGTTATCATCTGATAATATAAATCGGCGGAGAACTTTGAACGACAACAGATATAAAGAGGGAATATACGAAAAATTGTGTACAACAATATAATAAAAATCTCCCAATAATTCGTCCCTCATTGTCGCGACTATTCCAGATAGCATCATGCCAACCTTCACCTCTCCTTTGGAGGGGGACGAGAACGGAGTTTTCCATTTGCTACCGTGATCTCCAGGGAAGTGTTTCCTTTTAACTCCGTTTTTCATCCCCCTCTCAAGCAAGAGCACGAGAGTATTAGTGAATAAACCTACAACCAATCAACTTGCTCCGATCCCCTCACTATTCATGTTTCATCTCATCTCATCTCATCTACAACAGCATGCCGGGCATCTAGAACTTGGACCAAAATCTATAAAAGGCTAGAAGCTCCCACTTTCCACAAACACCGGGGCCCCGAAATACGAATAATAAATGTACGGGATGTGATAAATCTATACCGAAAAGTAGGACAAAATGTAAAGCCTGCTTAAAGAAGTAGATGGATGTGGATGCGGAGGGGATGAGGATAGATGCGGATAAAGTGGTTCTATATATGGATGCAGAGATAGTGATAGAGATGGATGCGCAAGCAGTGACGATGAAGAGGCTTGTTGGGGTAGCGGTGTTAGAAATGAATGGAGTGGTAATGGTAATAGATATTAATAGACGAATGAGGAGGAAGCGGTAGAGATGGATGCGCAGGCAGCGGCCACAGAAAGCCATGCTAGGGGAGCGGTGATAGAGATGGATGTTAAGGTAGCGATGGAAATAGTTGTGGAGGCAGTGGTAATGGAAAGGCACGCTGGGGCAGCGATAGTCAACTGACTTTCACACAAACCAAAAAGAGACGTAGGCATATCGAAGAAGAAAGTAAACTCCGCTTGGTTGAAGTTGACTGAGATGTCATTGTTCGAGCTTTCAGCGAGGGTACTAATACTGCAATCAGTATTGGATGGATGGATGTATTATTATCGCGATATTAGACGACAGTGTTTTTATAGAATGACAGCTTTCAAGGTCATCTGAGAATTGTAATGATGGTGGGATGGAAAGGAAAAAATTTGAAGTAGACGATATATAGGATGAATAATAAAGAAGAACAGTTATCAGCCAAGAGTTATAAGTATTCGAAAATCTAAACAACGGCTTCCCAGCCTGCAGCGGCTTATAGGTCAGCTCTGTATGCACAAAGAGCTTCGCCATCAAGATTATGGTCCTTGTGATTTTGAACACCTGACAGCGGGCTTCATAATTGCTGCAACCTGGCTTCACCCATTTGTGGTATTCTTATGACTTCTTCCCCCCTTTTATACTTCGATCACCATGCAAGTACAATAAAGTATCACGCAGTAGTATACATACCCAACACATCATACCCATATTCCCCCAAAACCCAAGTGAATACCCATCTACCCCCTCTTTTCCCCACCCGATTTCCCTTCCAGCCCACCACTCACTAGCGCAAACCAACTGCCAAATCATTCTATATAAATCGCGCCCATCAACCACAAACCCAACCACAACCACCCAACAAGAGATAGTGGAACTGAGATGTCTGCTCCAATCTACTCGAGTTAGTCACCCTCTTCAATCTCAATATCAATTGGATTGAGAATGCAATATATGGATAGAATACGAGCAAGTAATCATGTAATCATCCGTACTGTAATAATCCTCAAGCCCTCAATGTTAGCAACGACAGAATGTAAACAGATAAAATGACAACGCTTGAAGATGCTGATAGCAAAAATAAGAGAATAAGAAAAGTTGAAAATTGTAGACTGGGAAATACACCCGGCAGTACCGTACATCATACTGTTTACGCAGAATTCATATTTAGAGAGCTTCTTTTACACACATGATATCCGTTGCAGTAACAGATTCTTTTTCTCTTTGGTAGTTCAGAGTTGAAGCACCGCAGCCTTTTAACTACGATTTCCCCTACACCGCTCCTGCATCGGACGGCATATCGTATCTTATCTAGTGAATAAAAACAATCTACCCCATTATGTTAAAGCATAGTGAATACACATACATACTACATCCTTCTACCCATACCGTGTATCACAATCCACACCCCCCTACCCCGCACCACCACCACCGAGAAGGTCTATATAAACACCCAAACCAACATACCCACATGTTCACCCGTTCTAAGCTATAGGACAAAGCAACCCCAGATGAGGTAATTAGCAATGGGCTCAAACGATGTATTGAACTTAGCGGCAGAGTAAATGCAAATAGATATACACAAGTTACAAAGAATCTTCGTTGGAAAGACAAACTGGGTGGAGTAGGATGAATAGGGTTGTATACTCGCTTGGTAACTTGGGAGTAGATAGTGAAAGATTTTGGGGTTAGATGACGGTGATAATTGTGGTGGTAATGATGATGATAAGTGACAGTAAGAGTTGAAGTTATTAGATAGAATACGACTGGTTGACGGATGGCAGGCAAGTACGAATCCAATATCCAATGAAGTGCACTACATTGACATGCAGGAAGAGTTAGGAAGAATGTTAGGCATTTTGTACTTTTTCGAGATGTCTCTGCTCTCCAAAAACGCACGAGAAGGAGAAGCCTTTTATCTTCCTTTCTCACGCTAGCAAACTTGCGATACGTAAATAATTACGAGATGAAACAAAGTACCAAGTCCATACATACCAAAAGCACAGTGAATACCCATCCCCATCCACAAATCCCATTCCCAACCCGTCTACACCCAGCAAAGCTATCTGGGTTGGAGGTGGTGGATTGGTGGCGAGTGGTTAATGGAGTGTTCTCACGAGATATTGTTATGCGGCGGGGTGTTGAGCGGGTCGTAGATATACTGCCTGCGCCAAGGATTGAAGACTCTTCGGGATCTTTCAAGGGGTTTTCAAAAAGCCCAGTCCAATTCACTAAGAAAATATTTACAGCCACGCTTGCTAAGGATAATCTCTCTCAATCTCTCTCAATCAATATCAGCTGATCACAAGGAAGCGGGGTTAGCTCAAACACCCCGAATCCTGACAAAGCTTTATATATAAATAGCCCCAACGTCGTCTTAACTTCCTTCCCCAAGTCTTCGACGAGAGCATGGCGACGAAAAGAAGAGGTGCCTCCCACTGGCTCTGGAGCCGACGCTTCTCTCCTCTATCCACAGAGTCAGCTCGTGAGTTTTGTGGAAAGGATGTTTGTGGGATTTGTAGTTCTGGATTGATTGGATGAAGATCCTATATCTTGTGATGAATATATGGTTGCTTGGGATTGCTGTCATATATTTCATTATTTGATACTGTTGTTGTTTCTTACTTGACTTGTGGTGAGATTATGAGATGGATGTACACAGATGAAAATCATCAGAATAGCATAACCATCCTATCCACATCGAACCAAATCGCCAAAACCAAAGCCAACAAGTGTTGCATTGCAAGTCGCGAGGTTCTCGCATGTTGCTTGGTGCCTAGTTTTGTTAGAAGATGCGTCATGCTCCTGACACTCCTCCGAGCAGTATTTACCCTTCATAGTCTCGTAGAGAATGAGAATTAGAATCACAGTTTAAATATAGCACTACAGGCCAAGTCTTTCCATACTATAGTGAATTGTGCAGCGGTATAATACTGCATTATTCCGTAATTCGGCTTTACTGTTTGTTCTCCAGTATGTAGCGATCATATCTATACCTATGTCATTCACTACCTGTAGGTAATACCGTACAGAGCCAGGGAATCAATGAGTTGGAGCTTGAAGTTTTAAGGTGATAGATGGATTGGGTGATAGTTGGAAATAGCAAGGTAGTAATACACATCTCATCTCATCTCATCATATTAATAAACGATAATAAGAACGGAACCACCACAAACAGCAAACTGGAAATCATTCAGACGATAGTAATAAAATGAAATCCAACGAATAATAGCAATTAGATGAGACTTCTCAAATCCCACGCATACACACACATTAACAAGAATACAAATATACCACTTCAGACTCAGTAGAAGTAGAACCATGATTTTAGTCTCAACTACATGTTATAAGCATATAGCCAAAGCAGGATTCAAGTTCCTGGCTTTTATCATCTCCATTCTTCCGGATCTCCACGATCACCATCACCATCATGCGTGTGTGCTTCTTTTATAGTTCTTTCGCTCTCTCGTTTATCTCCTTAGTATCCACAAATGTGAAATAATCTAGAATGTACCAACCACACTGGGATATACTTCCACGGGTATGCTTATTCACCATGAATAATCTCCACAACACAAGACAGCACAAGACAACACAAGACAACACAACATCTGATTCCCATTTCCCTCTTTTCTTTTTACATATTCATTTCGTTTTGGTGAAGTAAGGTAAAGAGGTCAGATAAGATAGATAGATAGATCATGGGTGTATATATGAATATACGATAAGATTTTTTTCGAGGAATTGAACAGAAATGAGAACACAAGATATGTGATTTTAGAAATTTCCATCTTCCACCCCACCGGAGTATACCCAGATACTTAACCGAATCCCTCCTACTCTTACTCCTATCTTATGTATTGGATGAGGGGAACGAAGATTGAAGTAAGATAGTAGCACACACTATACTAACTTAAATATTTCCCTCTTATCTTCACACTACAAATCTATCACTGAACCAAATGAATATTTTGAAATTGCATATTGTAGCGAGTGTATATTGTTTTCCTCCGAATTGTGTACTCTACTAATCCAAGTTTTCCAACAACTCTTATCTACCTATGTATGGTAACACCATATCATACCATCAATCTCAACACCTGCATTAAGTGTCGTAATATAATATATAAGCTTTTCCTATCCCCCATATGTAATTTGGATGGTGTAAAGACTTAATTTCCTCTTCTCTTTCTTCACACCGGGTATACAACTCATCAACACCGTCTATCGATATCTATTCTTTTCCAAAAAGTTAGCATTTTAATCATGCACAACCCAGTAAATATGCAAAAACATACCTATAAAATTTCCCATTTCCCATCTCCCAATCCAAAATCAATTCTCCACCTTCTCCAACAACCCCCTCGCAACCTGCACCACCTTCGCCACACCCCCCACATCCCCCTCCTTCCTCTCCACCACAAAATCCCTTCTTAAATGCCCCCCCAATATCGCCTTCCACGTCTTTCTCTTCCTCGGTATACTCGCATAATGAGCTCTCGATAAGGGATATGGTTTTTCATCCGACGTGCTTATAGACGGTAATTCGATATCCGCTGCGTGAGCTAACGATACTAGTGATAGTATCAAGACGAATGCGAAGAGTAATGATCGAAATGGATGCATTTTTATATATGTGGTTGTATTTCGTAAACACTTGCGAGGACTTGCTATGCGTGGTTTGCGCAATTGAATGGTGTTGTTCAAGTGTGTTTGTTTGAAGTGGGAGAAATAGTCTATTGATTTAAGACGTTTAATAAAATCGCGGAATCTTTTTGATAATTGAGGATTGGTATTGTGAGAGGATGTTGAATGAATAGTTTGAAGAGGGGAGGAAGCTTGGGTATTTGGAGGCTCTGAAGTTGGAAGCATGTGACGGGAGAAAGAACGTTGATGAACCATGATTGGATTGAATCGAGGTATGTTTTGGAATGAGGTCACTATTTTGCGTGGTTATATTGGGTTATAGCTTGTAAAATTATAAATAGTGATCCAAGTCGGGAATGTTTGAGGTTGTGTTTGGCTCAAAGTTTTTGTGCTTGGTGTTTTGTGTATACGCGTCAAAGGTTACACTTATTAGCATAAGAGAATAAGAGAATGTGAAGATCGAGATATAAACTGAAGGATCAAATAGATGAAGGAAAGTATGAAAAGAAAGTAAATCAGACGGAAGTCTAGAAGTATCTCAGACGATTATCGCGAAGCAGGATAAATAATCAAACAGCTGGTGCAGCAAAATCAAAGGTCAACAATCAAAGCAAAGGGAGATACGGAGTAGATGATGGAGAAAAGATCTTCTTTTAACCATAATTACATCCCAATTCAATCTCCAATCCATTTTATCCATCCAAATCTAGAAATCAACAAACTAGGATAGATGTTCTAGAACTTCAAGTATTGAAATAGAAAACGGAAATTAATTCATATAAAAATGATCGACAAATACGAAAGCTTGCCCGTATTTTCCTCTGACCTGGCAAATCAAATGCCGGGAAAGGTTATGAATGGCGTTGTATGCATACCTAAACCAATCTTACCGTAGTATGAATAATGAAAAGAATTTGGCCGATGAGGTCGTTGGTTGGTGAATCTTGATGAAGAGAAAATTGAGTTTTCATTTCAAAAAGTACGCGTGTACGGTTACAGTATCCCGAGGTTTCCATGTGGTGATGGTAAGGTTGGACCTGTATAGTACCAAAGCAAAATGATATCTGATGTTATCATGACGATGTTGAAGCTTTTAAATAATGAATATTGAACTTTAGAATGAATGCACTGCAAAAGTTCATTTACATCGAATATGTCATTGGCACATTGTAGTCGGATGGTAGATATGAAACTTCATAAGTAATAGGTACATTGCGTACTCAACTTTCTTCGGGAAAAGGTAAAAAATGTCTACTCGAGTACCGGTAAGGAAAAGATGAATGAAATCTATTTTAAGCCCCTATCAAATCTTGTCTTGTACGGTTATACCCCTGAGTAAGGTTAAATGTAGTAATATTAACCCTGGTGACCCCTCCACTTAACCCACCACTCGTACGAGAAAGTTCAAATTAAACCTAATGGTGTACCATCTATTTGAACTTCTTCAAGAATCAAGAGTCAGTCAGTCAATCTATCATGAATCATGATTCAGATATCCACCTATACACTACCTAGTACCTACACGTGACTTATACAATATACAGACAGACCCTAATTACCCATCCTAGTTAAAGGTAGTAGTGAGTGTTCATTTTGAATTCCCTCCCTTTCGAGATATCCATCCAATTCCACCACCTCCACCACCATCAGAAGATTATTACAATCATCATGTCTGTAATATTCGTAGAGGTGAGATTCAAGGCCCGATCATTTATCCCAGCGAGCCTCATTCATGATACATATATACATATACACTCCCTCAATCCTAATTATCTTTCCATTCAACTTTCATCACGAAGATGAAGATGATCCTCCGAACCATGAGCCAGTCATTCCACTCTTCATTGCTTTCAATCCCTCTTCCTTCGCTTTCGCCTCAAGATCAGCGTCGTCTTTCAACCATTGTTCACCATGTTCCCTAATCATTTTTTCAAATGCCTCATATTGCTTTTGGCCTCTTTCTCGTGCTATATCCTGTAACATCTTGCCTTGCGCAAGAGCATCGGCAAGCGATTGTTCATTAGGATCTGTTGCCATCATCCCTCCAGGTTTTATTCCCAGCGCATTTCCTAAAAACCCAACACCACCCGCGCGAGGACGTTTCTTTTTCTCCTCTGCGAGTTGTGCATGGAACTTCTTACGTGCGATTGCTTCCCGTCTTGCGAATTCGGTAGGGATATGTGTGCCGTCGAATGATTTGATGGCTTTTCGGACATCCGCATATTGCATGGTTGGGATGTACTCGAGGAATGGGATCAAGGCAACAAGTTCTTTATCTTTTGGGTCTCCTTCCCATGGTTTTAGTATTATCGCATTTTCTGGTTGACGCTTAGCATGGACCGCTTTGCAGTCAACCAATATGACTTTTGAAAGATCGCGGTTGAGATATGAAAGATCCTAAATTTGGTTAGTGGGTGGAAGTAGGTCATTGGACCATAGAAGCCATACCTTAACGTATTCTCCCTTCTCGTAGAGTGTTGCCTCCCTGAATAACGGCCATTGAATGATGTGATAAGGATCGAATTTTCGAATAACTGGCTCCGCCAATGCCACTGGTTGAGTAGTGAAGATGACCAATTCATAATATTGACTCAAATATCTTAAGAAATAATCTACTCCTGGGCGTTTCGCGAGCCTCCAACCATGTTCTCTTGTCCATTCACTATGAATCAAAAGATCTTCCATACCCAAAACTAAAGTATAAGGCTTCTCAAACGATTCGTGAAGGTCAGGCAATAATTTGGGAAAAGCCGGCTCATGGTAATAACTGAGTTGACCTCCAGCCCGAGCCTTGGCCCGATTCCACATCCGACTAAGTGACCAACCAGATGGAGCATCTTTTTCATGTTCTTTCTCTTCCTCCTCTGTTTCCCAGTTTCTACCCAGATATATCGCACCCGTTGTGGCGAAAACTACAAAGGAGAGGTACATGTAGTTGGCGAGCATGTTTCTTCTTCTTTCGGTGGAAGAGACATATGCCGATGCCGGTAATTCCCCTCGACCTCGACCCCCACTACCTGGGGCCTCTGCAGGGTCTGCGGCTTCTGTAAGGTTAACCGGTGACGATTTTGATGTTCTACCGGTGGTTTCGAACTCGAGTGTTGATGGAATACCCTGTGTGAGATCGGGAAGAGGCTTGTTCGCAAATGATGCCTCTGCGGGATCGATGGCAGATGGTGAAGTCGATTGCGGGGCAGTATTTTCGGAAGGCGAGGCGGTGTTAAATTCATCTTGTTGGGTGGAAAATTCTGGACTTTCGCCATTCTGTGCTAATGGTTCCTTTGATTTGTGTACTGTGTTCCTCTGAGGAGAAGCATCTTTGCTCACTTCTTCTTGATATTTAAGACTCCCACTTTTATCACTATTTTGTCCTGACTTTGGTGAGGCAAATGCAGCTTGTGCCCCTCCAGGACCAGATGGTTTTGAATTTCCTGCTGGTCGCGTATATTCTGTAGGTTTTTTATTTTGATTTGGACGATTGCTCTTTGCCATAGACCTTGCCCATACTGTTGAAGATGCTATTCGAATATTCGTAGGAGTGGCTCTGAGACCAGGAATTTGTAGAGACTTCCCAACAGCTCTAGATAGCATGATGAATATGAACTATTTTTAAACCCCCCAAATTTGGAATTCACATTAGAACATATAAATTTAATTATTTTCAAATAGAAATAAAAGAAATTATTATTCCTGTTGAATTCTCTCAAGGTACCAATAATGTACTTCGACTTTTGTCAAGCCGGGGACGAAAAAAAATAAAAAGACGATATGATAATTTTGTGATAATTTTGCGCATTGGTCATTTCTTTCTTGAATCCGATTTGTATACGGAGTAGACAAGCTAGTACTAATATAATACTAGCCTTTAAAATTTCCCCCACCATCTTATTTCTAAGTACAAAAGCAATTGATATTTTTTTCTTTCTAGAATTTTTTTCTTCTTCTTCTTCTTCTTTTCTTTTCTCCTTAAAGTTGACACTCAGTGGACAGAAATTTATACTCGTCGCAGCCTCCAAATTCTCCAATGGACCACGAGTTGAACAAACTGAGGAGAAAGAATAATGACACTTTTAAGAATTGAATGTTAAGCCGGATACTTGAAAAGGTATCCGGCTTTTTTAATAACATCTTCAGTCCCGTGGTGCCATGATATACATACTACCAATATACGTACCAGTTTACCAGTTTGCCTCTCAAAATTATACGTGAAAGATATTCATCTACTACTTATCTATTATTTACTTCTTATATTTTCTTACATGTATTCCTATATAATTTATCATTCTACTCTTAAATTCATCAGACGAGAGTTTACATTTTTTTAGTTGAGAATCCCACTTTACTGTACTTGTGACTTGATACTTGATCGGCGCCATACCATACGAAGGAGAATAAATATATTGAACTTGGAATCCTCGATACCCCAATCTTCCAAAATCGAACTCACCATTACCAATAAGTGTACAGACGACATTACCTGCGCCAATACTCTTTTTATCTACCTACATCTCCCTCTCTCCCTCTTTACCTAAGAAATAATAGCAATCATGGCACCAAAAATGAAACACACACCTTTGAGCATACGTCGTCGAGTTATTACCAGCGCCCCCGTATCTTCTTCCACAACTCCGAGTTCTTCCACCTATCCATCCGCATATCCTTCAGATGAAGATGATGAAGATCAATCTGCGACGCTCAAATCCTCGAAACAACCATTTCCTTTTCTCTCCCTTCCATCCGAGCTTCGTAACAAAACCTATACGTTGATATTCTCTCCCGTCCCCACAATCCTCGACCTCGACCCAACTACCTTTGGCCTCATTCACCGCCACAAAATCCTCTCCCTCTTTCATGTATCTCGACAACTCTATAACGAAGCTTCGCACCATTTCTTCTCCACCCATTCCGTTCGCGTCTTTCCGATACATCCCGGTCGTTATTTCAAGACTAAGAAACCTCTAATTTCACGCATGTCTAGCCGCATACGAGCTTCACTCTCCACCTTGGAATTGCGTTTGGGCCCTGGATGGAACAATCCCCCTATAGGATGGGTTGTAAGCCCAATACTTGGATTGAAAGATTGTGTGAATGTGACGACATTGAAAGTCTTCGTGGAATGTGACCCAAGTGATGAGATATTCTGTGGCTATCGCGCAGGAGATGGGTTCTATGAGGGGTTCTGTGCGGATTTACTAGATGGAATCTTGAAGGAGGTAAAGGGCATAGAGAAAGTTGAGTTTGATGCGTGGAGTAGTGTGAAGAGGGGTGGTGATATGATGGTAGGGTTAAGAAAGGTGGTGGATAAATACGACAAGTCAATTGCATGGGGACCGGAGAGGGGATGGGGTGCAAGGGAGGACGAGGAGGGTGCGGAAAGTAGGATTTGGCTGGATGCGGTTTTGGTTAACCGGGGAAGAACAAGGGTTGTGGCTGGTGGTAGTGGTGGAGGTGGTGGAGGGGAGAAGGCTTAATAATTGGAGCAATTGGATTGCAAAGTTTATAGGCTTGAGAAATAGGTCGCACATCTTGTACATTGCATCTTGCGTACCACGAATGACGCACGTCACTATGCGGTAGGCGAACACAGTACATAAATATCATCACTATAAACGGGCGTAGGCGTTGAACTCGCTATGGGAATGATAGTCAGGTTAACATCGAAGGAAACGGATAAAGAACATTGCATTAAGGATTCGGCACGCATACAGTAAATACTCTGCTTTAACTAGTTAATCAAATTGATTATCACAAGCTGGCAGGCAAATCAGTCGAGTGGCTCAACTCTCGATTCTTCTTTCACTGCAGGGGACGATACTACACTAAGCTTATGCCATGCATACCAGGACTTGAGTGATGTTGCGTTTAGAATATGATATTCGTGCAGTGCGCGATTATTGTTTACCATCATAAACAATATGCCTAGGCATTCAACAGAACTTAATATAATCGTAATCTTTCGTCTTCTTCATGCCACATATAACGAAAGAGCATGAATGATAAAGCATCAAATATTCGCAAAACTACAATGTCTATTCAAGATGATGTAACCAGGAGTGAAAGATTTTTCACAAGTGTCTAGATCCTCAGCAATATCTACCACAAGAAATAATCATCATAGAAAACTCTCAAGCACAAGAGAGCGAAGATCCGAAAGCTTTCAAACTGCCATGAGGGAAATCAGGTCGAAGAGAACGACGGGAAATTCTGATGGATAGAAATAATTACCACAAGTCCCTGCCGGATTAGGCGAATCAGTTGATACTGGTAGAGTTATTGTTGTGGATTTTTTGGCACCCCCGGTGAAGCTTAGGAATTCGAATACGTCGCGGGGTGAGCTTTCATCAAAGAATCTCTTTCTAGGAAAGAAACCTAATACTTTACCATTAGTACCCTGGAATCTAGCAGTATCATTAACACCCTACATACCTCCCCCATCGTCAGTCGAAGTTCCAAACCCCCACTTGAATCACAAATTACACTTCACTCTTCACTGTTATCATCCATCCCCTAATTTCCACCAATCTCTGATCTTAGAAGATCTTCTCTTCGTATTCATGAGTTATGGGGAGGATACTGTATATACATTTTCTCCTAACCACAATACCTCATCCTCATCCGAACACTCTCATTTACTCGATCCAAACTTTCCAACTTCTCCCAGGATTAAATCCCATTTTACAAGAACTGCTTTGGGATAGAAATTTAAGCTTGCAAGCTTACAAATTACATGGTTGAAGCACAATTGGAAATACAAGGTTAGAGAGAATATGGTATTGAATCATGCGCTTTGTAAGGGGATTAGGAAATTATATTATTGAATTGGTATTTGGTTTTGATTTACCGATTGTTCGATTGAGATGGGGTTTTGAAGGATGAAGAGGAGGGTGGTTACGTTGGATGTGGGTGGTGGGTTTTTATAGGTTGTTTGGGAGGGGTATGTTGGTTTGGATTTATGAGCTTGGATTACTGGGATGGGAGATATTGAAGGGGGATTTGGGGTTGCGAATGGATAGTGATAGTGGTGATGAAGAGGATGTTGAGAATATTCTTGGAAGTTTACGGGTTGGTGATGAGTATGTATTGGAAGGAAAGAAATTTATAAGTGGGAATAGTCTCCGCCTTATCGCAACAAGATTATATGATATCTAGTGATGCTTCTGCTCATGCTATTCTTACTTCCTTCTTGATTAAAAGATATGAGTAGGTCTTATGACTATGCTTAATACCTGTATACATAATACATTATTCCAATCCAAGATGCACATAGAGAAATCATAATCGGATCTTGAATAATTCATAATCAAACAGCAAAAGCGCATCAAAAAAGAAGGACTAAATGAAGATTACACGAATGACTATCAGGATAAACGATACACGATTCGAGAAAACCACACACCACCACAATTAAAAATTAGAATAATCCAAGACAAAAGTCTTGCTCGCAGGAATTATCTCAACGTCGTGCGAGAATAAGGAGGAATCGATATTCATGGAATTATCCGGCATCTTCTACACACTATTCGATGATATATGGTTTTATAAAGGCATATATTCATGCCGACAAATGCCTACTGAAATCACTACTCATTTTTTACCCTCCAGAGTCCAGATTACAATCACTAAAACACTACACCATTACCTACTCAATACGAAAGAACCCTACTATCCACCAACTTCCTTCCTTTCTCAAACTGGGAGCTTCGGAACTGGGGAAACAGTGCGATGGAATTAGGATCATGAAATTATAAGCTTTAAATGATTTGGTTCTTTTCTTCATTAACCGGGAGTAGCGCAAGATATATTTAAAGATGATTTTGAGAGTGGAGATTGATTGTTGAGATGGATGAGTTTGCTGTGCTTGGGATTTTTGGTGTGGAGAATGATGGGATATAGATGGAGATGCGGACACAATAAGAAATAGTACCATCTCAACTTTTTCCTTCTCTCTCTCCTTCTCTCTCCAACAACACCCCAAATAAATCCCAAAATCTCACCGCCCTCACCAAACCCTCATCCAACCCAAGAACTTCTTTCCACCAGTTCTTCCAGCAGTTCTTCCCTCCATAAATCATAAACCATAAACAATTCTCCAGCACGACAGCAACCGAAACCGAAACTGGAGCTGTGGGATTCTTGATGCTTTGTAAGAGGTTGAGTATGGTTTCGGGGGGTGTGAGTTTGATGTTTATTCCTCGACGTGGATGGGGTGGATTTGATTGGTTTTTGATTTTTGGGGACTGGCTGCGCTGGTAGGTGGGTAGAGTAGGTAGAGTGGCAAATGAGAACTACTTGCTTTCAGTTCACATACTTTACTTCTCAAATGCTTGATTGATATGAGTGGATGAGTTACAGACTCACGTGGTATCCATTGCACCTAAGGGGTTCGTTTATCTCCCTTTCCTTTTTATATCTAAGCATGATATTTAACCCTTTAATGAGATAAGTCATACATTCATTTATAATTGCCTATCCGTTTGTCCAAGCCCCAGTTGTCCAAAATGAATTCATGGAAATGTATAAAAAAAGAATAGTTTGAGAGAATAAGAAATCAACTATGGTATTGCTCTGTCCCGTCCCATCAAAATATCATTGATTGTAAAGAGAACTCAAAGGTAAAAAACAAGAAAAAATCGATTCATTTCATAAGTGTATCCGTATCCCATTGCAACCAATTCATCATAATATCGTAACCTTCGCAAAACAAGTAAAACCAACCCAATCGATCCCATCCATCTCCCCATTTGACTAAGCACCTCCTCCACCTCCACACCCAATGAATGACGAAAGAAGT
>JWJB01010525.1:0-32598 GCA_000812895.1 Rutstroemia sydowiana
GTGTACTGACATCATTTAAAGAAATTCTCAATTTGCCAATGTCAAATCAAATCAAGCCAAATCAAAATATCCCAAAATAATGATTTAGAAACTTATATTTATTTTCATTTCATGTCTATTAAAGCTTATAGCAATAGTTGCCAGTCCTTCATCTACTAGATGCCAACAGTGAATCACGTCGTCTTTAATAAACTCCATCCATTTCGCATCGCAAAGTCAAAAGGTATGCTAGCGTCTATGGTAAAAACCTGGTTCCCCCCGACCGCTCAATAAACACCATCTTACATCTGTACCTCAACACGACCCTCGGTACCAGGAGCTCCCGATGACAAAGATGGCAAAAGGTAAGTGATATCATCCCAAGGATGTCTGTAAAGACCAGTGCGCAATCTCTTTTGATCGAGGTAATGAGCAATAAGACCAATGGAACGACCGAGAACGAAAAGACCGTTCAAGACACCCATCTTCATGTAATCTTCGGCTTCTTCAGAGCTGAAAGCTCCACAGTTACGCATAAGATCAACGAAGCATACGGCTACGGCACCATCAACGTTCAAGATCAAGTTGTCTTTCTTGGAGGTGGTGACGGATTCAACAGCCAATGCGTAATCGAGCATCTTGCAGCTTGGGAAACGCTTCTTGACGAACTCCTTAACGAGTTCGACACGAAGATCTGGGTTATTTCTCGACTTAACCTTGTGGCCAATACCTGGGATAAGTTTGTTTTGTTTTCTCATGGTATCGACGAAATCACGAGGGCTGAGACCCTTGTCGAAAGCCTTGGTGAACTCCTCTGCGGCACCGTCAAGAGCACCACCAAATCTAGATCCAATGGTCAAGAGACCAGAAACGAGAGCAGAGATGAGATCCTTTCCGGCTCTGGTTGTAATAATGGTGTTCATGGCACCAGAGACAGCTGGACCGTGATCGGCAGTAAGCATGAGAACCATCTCGAGGAACTTGCTTGCGTAGTCTGGGAGACGACGGCGGAACCAAAGTAAAGACATAACACCACCAATTCCGATATCCTCCTTGAAGACGTCGGAAATTGGCATACCAGCATAGAGCAATTCTTGTCCACGATCATCAGAAATGGTAGAGATGAATGCAGCAGGTTTTCGGATAAGACCAAGTTCTTGAGCCCATGAGTAGTCAATTGGGATCTTTGGTACAATAGGCTCAGGTTGTGGTGTGATGGTTCCATCCTTAACAAGCTTTTGGTAAACAGCGGCAAGTGTGGCTGGCATATCCTCGAAAGTATCTGGGACATGGAAACCAGCTTCCTTCATGCTCTTGTTCTTGGTGGTAGCGGTCTCAAGCTGGGAGTTGGCGAAAGAACCAGCATGTCCGAATTGGACATCAGTCTTGAACATGCTTGCGCAAGTACCAATTGCCCATGCGACGATTGGCTTAGTAATGACGCCGTTCTTGACAGCCTCAATAACTCTGTATTCCTCAACACCACCGACTTCACCCAACAGAACCAAAATCTTACATTCTGGATCAGCTTGGTACCTCAACAGATGGTCGATAAATGTTGTGCTTGGATATCTGTCACCACCGATGGCAACACCCTCGTACACACCGTCGGTTGTGTTTGCGATAATGTTGTTGAGCTCGTTGGACATACCACCAGATTTGGAGACGTAACCAACTGAACCCTTTCGGTAAAGCTTGGATGCAACAATATTGTCCATCATACCACCAGTGTTACCGATCTTGAAAGATCCTGGCTTGATACCACCAACGGTGGCAGGGCCGATGATTGTAACGCCCTTCTTCTTGGCTGCGTGGAGAATTTCACGAGCACGCTAAGACATGTATGAGCACAGAAGTAACGCAAGGAATGTTATAGTGAAAAACTTACTCTCTCTGGTACACCCTCAGCAATGATAGCAATTGACTTAATTTGGGGGTACTCCAAAAGCTCCATAGTTGACTGGTAAACACTTCGTGATGAAGCAAAGTTGATAACGGTATCAACATCGTTGTGCTTGGCCATGGCCTTGTTTACATCTTGGTAAACTGGAAGCAAGGTCTCACTGGTTCCCCAGTACATCTTGCTAACGAATTGACCACCGAATGTATAGATGATACCTGCAACCGAAGGGGTTTTACGCTTGCAGATGAAGTCGAAATCGAGCATGCCTTGAACAGCTCTTGGCTGTAAACCATAGACGAAACATCTTGTCTTGTCGTGGAAAAGGGTATGTTCGGCACGAGGGCTCAAAGGTCGAGATGGGGCAGCAAAGCGAGTAATGTTATCATTGGCATTGCCAGTAGCACCCAGTGTGGCACCGGTGCTGGTTGTACCGTTTGCTGGAGACATGATGTGAAGAAGAGGAATGCAATCAGAATCTAAAGAATGCGAAAGCAATAAGATGTCAGTGAATTGAACGATTTTCCAACGCAACACCAATTTAGGAAATAATGAGCTGAACGGAGGAAATAGGATAGAGGGGAATTGAGGGCTGGGGAAGTCCGGAGTTGACGTCGCAGAAGATATGAAAAAACTATACCTGTATGTAGAGTAAGCTTACAGAATTTCTAAGATTTCCCACCAAGTTAATTCCTTGTGTGATGGATGTGGAGTTTTTGAATTAAATCACCCGGTGACCGAATAAATCAATGGGTGTGAAGGGAAAAAAAGGATTTTGTGATGTGATTTGGAATAGAGGATGAGAAGTAAAATACTCGAAAGTATTTGGTTCAATGAGATGTGAGATAGAGGAAGTTTTTGATGGAGACTTGGAAGGAAGGAGGGGGAGGAGGAAAAAGAAACACACACCTTCCCAAATAAAAAACTATCTGATAGTATGTAGGTATAAATGAGGACAAGGACAAAAAAGATCGGATCCTTTTTTGGGATTTTCAAAGCACAACACACTTTTATTGCTAGCTTAGATTTACTTTGCTTTGCTTTGATAGTAGTGGGTGAGTTTTTTGTGGTTGGACTAGAATTTGGATGGATGGATGGGGTAAAATATAAAATATATTGAAATATAATTGAATATAATTGTCCACTTTTTAATTATTAGTCAAGGATTGTTCTATCCATCAATGCTCATCCCCATTAAAGAAGGGTTAAGAATGATTAAGAAAAGTTAAGAAATGTCGGTGTTGAGCTAGAACCTATGGTTGAGAACCAATTAGATTTGAAAATCTGTTGAATAAGCGTCCCAACGGGTAACATTTTAATAAAATACTTAAAATACCCCTGGTGAATTTCGAGGGACAAAAAGATCTAAAATAACTTACTAAACTTATTTAGGAAACTTCCTTGAATCCACCCCCCGGGTATTTCTTATATTTCTCCAAAAATATCAAATAATAAAATACACCGATTTGATTGAGAACTTCAAGCCATCAAAACTTAACTTCTTCTTCTAAAAAGGAAATCAATAGGAAAGGAAAGTACGGACTTACCTATTTTCAAACCAAATAATAAAAAAAGTGTTAGTTACCACCTGCCTTTTCCTTTTTCCCTTTCCCTTTTGCTACCAGTACCCTTTTCTCGGTCTCCGTATCCATCTCTCTTACCTGATCACAAAATAATCCATCCCACCCCAATCTCAGCTTGTGTCTTTTTTTTCTCTCCCCCTCCTTCCTTCATACTACCATACCCGCAATTTTCAAGAAATCAGCAAGTCCGCTTCTTTTTTCTAATTCCCAAATCAATAGATTTCAAATTCTTCATTTTCCATAAACAACAACTTTTTCTTGTATTGTCGTTGAACAATTGCGTTGCAGTAAAAGAAAAAAGAGAAAACCACTTTTTTTGGTATGTATATTTTGTTTCCCCTCGCATAGTTGTATTGTGTTGTCGCTTCGCATCGTTCTCAGACCATGTCCATTTTTCATTCCTATATCAATTGAAGGGTTTGCGAATCCTCCAAAGGGGAAAAACTCGCCGAAACTCCCCTTTCACTCCAGTCCTATCAGTGCCTTCGGTACTCGCGGGTTCGGACTATGAGTTGTCACTTATACATGGTCTTCTTTGATCAACCTTAGGATTGTTCCGAAGGTTGCTCATCCAATTCCGAGATTTGGAGCTTAATTTCAAGCAGAAATTGCTAAGCACCTATCAGCTTACTTTTTGTGCCCTTCTATGCTTTTGTTAAATCAAATCAGCGCTTTTATCAAAAACAATTTTGCTAACTTAGAAGTTGAATAGTAAACTTACCAATTTCCATTCTCCAAAATGTCTGCGAAAGCTATCCTCGAGGCCGACGGAAAGGCAATTCTCAACTACCACCTCACCAGAGCTCCCGTTATTAAGCCATCTCCTTTGCCAAAATCTGCCACACACAACCCACCTTCCAAACTCGCCTCTCTATACTTCCCAGAAGATGCTGAGGTAGCATCAATCCTCGATCAAGCAGAGACCTCATACCCATGGCTTCTTGTCCCTGGATCCAAGTTCGTTGCAAAGCCAGATCAACTTATCAAGAGACGAGGAAAGAGCGGACTCCTCGCCTTAAACAAGACATGGGCAGAGGCAAAGGCGTGGATTGCTGAGAGGGCTGGAAAGCCAGTCACCGTCGAGACAACTGTGGGAACACTACGCCAATTCTTGGTAGAGCCATTCGTCCCACATCCGGACGGAACCGAATATTATATCAACATCAACTCGCAGAGAGAGGTATGTCCGAATTTATATTGTTGAGTGATTTGACTGCATTGCATAAGAATCTTGATACAGCATCTAAGTTTCTTGCAACTTCAATCAATGTTCGAAGGGTTGGTTATAATCAAGAGAGAAAAAAAACATTCGAGTGAATGTTGAAAAGTAAACAAGTGTCGGAACGGGTTACTTTGGGGGATGTCACAAACTTTTTGTTTGGGGTGTAAAACGGGCGAACGGAAGCTAAGGATTTCCAATCACACAACTTTTTGTTCTCCTGATCGAGATTTCCAAGAAGCGAGTCAATTTCGGTTACATTAATTATGCCGGATCAACCTCTCGCACAACTTTTATACTATTCGTTTAGGCCTGCAGAATTTATGCTGACTATATTATCTACCAGGGTGATTGGATTTTATTCACACACGAGGGCGGTGTCGATGTCGGTGATGTCGATGCAAAGGCAGAGAAATTATTGATTCCAGTCGATCTTGCCGAATATCCCTCAAACGAAGAAATTGCATCTGGCCTCTTAGCAAAGGTACCAAAGGGTGTTCACAACGTTCTTGTCGACTTCATCACCAGATTATACGCTGTCTACGTCGACTGTCAATTCACATACCTCGAGATCAACCCATTGGTGGTCGTTCCAAATGCTGAAGGTACATCTGCTGATGTTTACTTCTTGGATTTGGCAGCCAAGATTGATCAAACCGCCGAGTTCGAGTGTGGTGTCAAATGGGCCATTGCACGATCACCCGCTGCTCTTGGTATGACTGCTGTCAAGGCAACTGATGGAAAGGTCAACATTGATGCCGGTCCACCAATGGAGTTCCCAGCTCCTTTCGGTCGTGAAATGAGCAAGGAGGAAGCATACATCGCTGAACTCGATGCCAAGACCGGTGCATCACTCAAACTTACCGTTCTTAACCCCGAAGGTCGGGTATGGACTTTGGTCGCTGGTGGTGGTGCTTCCGTCGTGTATGCCGATGCCATTGCCAGTTCCGGATTTGCTGATGAGCTCGCCAACTATGGTGAATACTCTGGTGCTCCAACCGAGACACAGACCTTCCACTACGCCCGCACAGTCCTCGACCTTATGCTCCGCTCCCCTGTCAAGCCAGAGGGCAAGGTTTTGTTCATTGGTGGTGGTATTGCCAACTTCACCAATGTCGCTTCCACATTCAAGGGTGTCATCCGTGCTCTCCGTGAGGTCAGCAACTCATTGATTGAGCACAAAGTTCAAATCTGGGTTAGACGTGCTGGACCTAACTACCAGGAAGGATTGAAGAACATCAAGCAAGTTGGTCAAGAGCTGAAGCTTGATATGCACGTGTATGGACCAGATATGCACGTCAGTGGTATTGTTCCTTTGGCACTCATCCCAGGGCGTCTTGCAGAAAGCAAGGTCGAGGAGTTCAGGGGTTAGAAGAGTCAAGTTAAGATCACCAATTTTGAGGTTTTATGAGGAAGCATTTTGCTTGGTTGTTCTAAGCAAAGGTTGCAATGCACAATGGCGTATAAAGCTTGCTTAAGAAATTAACAATAGATATTCATAATTGTGACGCACTTCCTGTAAAAGTCAATTGAAATAAATTTTTAACTATGTCGTTCTTATGTGACTCAGGGCAAATGCGAGTAACAATTCAAAGATTAGAAGCGTCTAGGCCGCGATGGCTCTACAAGGCAGTAGAATCTAAATGACCATGCAATTTAGCTCATTGTTTTTCTAAGTGAATACCTAGGTAGATAGGTAATAGTTCTGGATATTTAACTTTTCGTACTATTACTAGGATTTTTATTACTCGTACTTGCCAGTGCGGTCAACAGAAGCTGCGTAGGTACCTACTAGTGTATTCGTATCTTGTTAGTTTGTTAATTTCTCATTCAAGCACCAAGCACGCACTTGGTACAAGTACGAGTAGATTGAATTGGTTAGAACTAGTGTAGCAACCACCAAAGTTTTAGTTAATATAAATTAAAGAAATGACTATCCGGGTACCTGAGTACCTGAATAGGGTATGGTGTTGCGGATGGACTAGAGTAGACTACTCAATCCAGTTTTACGTGAGTACCTGAGTACGTATCTGAATTAGTGAGTGCTGCATTATCTTAATAAAGATGCTATCCCGTAGGCACTAGACTTGCTAGGGTTTTTTTACTAAACCTGGGGGGCTTGTTTGTGAGTTTGTGAGTTTGGATTTGATCGAATATGTATTCATTACCTACTGTAACCACACTACCATACAACCATACGAAAGTACGAAGTACTGAAGGCATATCTTACTTCCCATTTACAAGACCCTGGAACTTGGATCTTTTACAACAACCTTATGAATACTATTGATTTTACATATATCGTGTAACATTTGATAGATAGTACCTTGATTGTATATGCATTTAGACAGCAAATCCCTTAGTGGTTTCAAGAGAAATAGATTTCAACGTTAAGAGAAATTTTGAAAATGAAAATGAAGATGTAGAGTATACAGATGCTTTTTCGTAAGCTTTGGCTTAGAGATTCACAGCTTGTGGATATTTGTATGGTGCTGTATTTGTTTTTGTTTGTTAATCTTGGTGCTGATTGATGAATGGGTGCGTGGACGTGGACTTGGGCTTGGGCGTGGATAGTGCTTGGGTTGAGTAGTGCTTGGGTCAAATAGCGTTTAAATGGGGCTTGGTGAAAATGTTATGTTGTGGAATACGTAGGAATGGGGTCTATGGGTGTATGGGAACTTCGGGAAAGTGGGCTAGGTAGTGAGTAATGACCAGTGAGTAATGGATCAGTATACTAGGCTGAATATTGCTTTCATTTTAGGAGGAAGTTGTGGACTTTGCCCATACAAACTATTATTTTTGGGGAGGAAAATGTACTTCTAGCTAGTGCTTCCTTCTTCTTGAAGTGGACAGCGGAAGCGGAAAGGAGAGTTATGAAGTTAGGGTAAAGTTGTGATTGCTACTGTTAGGCTTGTGTCAAAGGATCGGGAGGTTCTAGAAGGTCGAATTTACGTATCTACATTTTCTAGACTTGCTGCTCAGAGCTTTCTACGGAATCTGCTTCTTTCATGTCTTATGCTTAAACTATTGCCTAGAAGCAAAAGCGTATTTGAGTAATTTAGAAGAGATTGAAAATTGCATACTCGTGAGTCGTACTTATCTAATCTCTGTACTAGTCCCTAGGATCTTGAACATGTATCTATGTCAATGCAATGATAAAATGATAAGTACTACTTACTGTAGGTGGTTAGGTACGTACGTGGTAGCACGGATATTTAGAATGTACGTAAACATGTTGTAATCATTGAAAATTGTAGAAAAATTGCAGTGCTTGATAGTGAATCAGTAATAAATTGTTCTAGAACCAAGCACCAAACCATCCTTTTCCCAGCCGCCAACCTCCCGATTCCAAAAGACGGTACAGCACAGACAGTAAATATCCACCCATCGAACCACCCAGATATTTCACAACACACTACCGACCCGATAGTACAGTACCGTACTACCGAGAAGGACCGGGCTTCACAGTCCAATAACCAAAGCCGGCCTGCCCGTTTCCTCTGTCACATCAACCTTCACCACCTTGACCTTATTCGGATCTGTAAACTTTTCTCGATCCGACTTCAACATGGGACCCGACACAGGCCCCATAAGTACAGCTTCAAACCTCCTGAGCGCAGCCTCATCTTCAAACAACAACTCGCTGTAAACATCGTAATCGATATCCTGTTGCTCGGTCCCTGGATAGACTTTGGCGAGATGGTTTGCGTTGCTCGTGTCGGATGATTTTGGATCGACTGCCGTGCGTGGGATGTAGTGGCGGGTGTGTTTGAGGGGGAAGGCAATGCCTAGAATGCCGCGTGCCAGTGGTAGGTGTTTCCTCTCGTAGTAGTTGCGGAATTCCGTGGGGGTCATACCTTCTTTGCGGCAGTTGAAGAAGGTTATGGTTATAGGAGGCATTGTGAATGATGGTGCTGCTTGTTTTTCTGCGGGTTGAATCGATTGGATGATGAGGATGGCGCTGCTTGCTTGCTTGTTTGCTATGATATGCTACTCGTTGAGGATCGTTCATAGATTGTGAGCGGTTGCTAGGTCGTAGGCAGGGTTTTCTGGGTTGGATAGATGGGAGTGGAAGTTGTTGATGAATGAGTGGTGAAGTTACTTATGGCTCAAGTGCGCTTTTCTAGTCGTAATTTCGGTTCTATGGCTGATGATAAAATCGAATCGACTTAGGACAAAGCCGAAGATGATGTGTGTGGAATATGGTATTTCCAAGGCTTTTCTTCGCCACCAACAACACCACGTAGCTATCAAGTATTCATGACATTATTTTACTACGCGCCTCAAGCATGATTGAAATGATTTGTGCATTAAGACGACTGGGCAAGCTTCCAACAGTTTTAATTTAAAAGAAAAGGAAAGAGAGAGAGAGATAAGAGAGTGAGAAATGAGAAATCCACCACTTGCATTGATACACCGGCTGATTATCCGATCCAAGGCTTCGGTCAGTGGTCGCTGGTCCACAAGTATCGAGAGCATAGGATGAACATTACGCTGATAAAGTAGGGTAGCAAAATGCATACAGTAGTAGCCAATTCCCGGCAGTCAAAAAAGCTTAAAAAACACCAATAATAACTATCAAAAGACATCACTCCCAACAAATTGCATAGGATTTTGAATCCACCATTTCAATGTGGCATGATATAAAGGCTGAAGCAAGTGATATGATGCGCTTGCACCAATAAAAACTACCGGACTATAAAGCTTGGCTGCTTAAAAATAACAAACTTCTACTCGTACAAGTACCGTGTGAGTACAGTAATGTGTATGTAGGACATGCCGTTCGGAAAATTTCCAAGATTTCCACATTCATGCAGCGCGAAGTCACATATGAAACGTAAAAATCTTACAAAGCATTAATGCCATTGGTTCTGGCGCAAGAAGAATCGCATGCAGGGTGGAGGTGGAGGTTAAGGTTACACGAGAGCCCGAACCCGAAGGAACGATGATGATTTTCGCTGAGTCGCCCATAAAGTATTTTTCTTTTTTTTATTGATTTCGGAAATGGGGATGGTGGATGGTGGACCGTGGATGGTGGATGGCTTGTTTAAGATTTTAAGGAGATACATAACCTATCGGGTCATCTTGCGATTTCGGTCAAGAAAAAAAATGGATATGAAACTAATGCAGCTATATAGTATATTTTGCCGTCTTACTGTACGAATGTATAAAATGTGTACAGGTGGGGGTTTAATAACGTGGGTAACTTGTTCGTTATGTTCTGTTGTACATAAGTTTAAGGATTTTTGAATAGGGCAGAATCGCAGATCATGGATTTGTGTGAGACCTTGTGGAACTTCAATTAAACGTCGGCTAGGGCGCTGGGTGGAGCCTCCTACTGGTACAGTGGTACTGTAGTCTGGTACATCGTTATTTTCTCTCTCGCTGATATATCGGCAGATCATCAAGGCCCCCCTAAGCTACGTTGACGGTACAAAAACTTTTTTTGATGTTGGAAGTTGAAGTTGGCCATTCATAATTATGTAGTTAGGCGGCCAATAAATCATCTATTCAAACCGTTTGACGACGTCAAAACATCTGAAATCTTTAATTCTGTATGTAGTAGTAGTTCTACGTGCACGTGACTCTTTGACATGTACATACAGATTATCACGTTATTTTTGCGTTCCTTCCTTTGGCTTTTACATCACAGTAGAATCCAACCTCCTACCCTCCATCTATAATTATTGACTGGCATTTTATGATCGTTATCAAAAGTTATAATTCTAGTACTCAATTCCTCAAATTCTCTTTTCCTGCGGTGCTTGTCAAATTAGGAGTGAGGTTCAAAATTAAAAATAGGTGGGGATATCAACAAAATATATCTTTGAAGACCAAAAAGTTTTTATTACAGACTATAATGACAGCAATGAATCATCTAACTCGGCTGCGGCTGCGGCCATCCATATGGAAATGCGCACCTTCCACCCCCATGTGGATGCAACTCCGAGCACATAGCCCGCGCGCACATCCCTTCACCACACAAACCTACCAACCATCCTCGTCGTTTTCACTAGCAGATAAAACAATAGTAATCACGGGCGCAACACGTGGGATCGGCTTGGCCATTGCAAAGAGATTTTGGGAAATGAATGTGATGGAGGAGCGGGATGCGAAATCAGATGGGAAAATGGATGGGAAGAGAAGTTTAAAAATGGTACTAGTGGGAAGGGATGCGGAGAGGTTGAAGGAGGTGCGTGGGATTTTAGGAGCGGCGGCGGAGAGTGCGGGTAGGGGAAGAAGTGAAATTGATTTGGAAGAGCAAGTGGAGTGTGTGTTTGGGGATGTGAGTTTATCCTCTTTTTGGGAAGAGAATTTTCATGCGGCGAGGAAAAGGGTGAGTTGTTTTGCGTCTTTTTTGTGTAGCTTTCTTGGTCGGGTTTCGATATTTAGGAGCTGTATGGTATTGGAAGTGGTAGGTAGAAGGAGGAACGAGTGTTCGCTTCTCCATTATTTTCTTATCTGCGGTTTACCTTTCCTGTAGATTTTCTATTTTTATAGGGAAAAACCCCTTCTGTTTGATATCACTCCTTCCTCACACGTCCATTTCTCATTTCCGCACCACGATTCTAACCCCCAGCCCCAAGCCTCTTCATCACAATCATATATCTTCACTCTTTCCCCTCCTCTTCACAAGCTATACTCCGTACAAAACGCAAGCAAAGCACAACACAGCACAAAACTAATCTTCCACCTCACCACCTCCACAGGGCCCCCCAAAAGTCGACATCCTCATCAACGCCGCAGGTATCACACACGCCAGTCCTTTAATAGCCACGACGAATGAACTGATCGAGAAGGTTTTGAATACCAATCTATATGGTACAATCGCGGGATGTAAGTATGTTGGAAAGATTATGTTGAAAAATCGGGAAGGTGAGTTATTTGAAATTCCTTTGGTTTTTCGTTCTTCTTTTGGGCAGTTTTCTTCCGGTCTATTTTTGGGTCGTGAGCGTGTGATGAATGGCAGATTGTATCTCTCTTCTATCTTGTTATCTAAGTCACTCCAAAGGGAC
This sequence comes from Rutstroemia sydowiana, assembly GCA_000812895.1. Lineage (NCBI taxonomy): Eukaryota > Fungi > Ascomycota > Leotiomycetes > Helotiales > Rutstroemiaceae > Rutstroemia > Rutstroemia sydowiana. The sequence continues at coordinate 11,698 of JWJB01010525.1, forward strand.
AATAGAAGGAAAGCTATACTACAGCACCCACTCACACTACCGCGCGACATCAAGCATTCCACTCCACCTTCTATCCAATCCATCTCATCCCACCTTTCCAGAATCCAGCTCACACCCCAAACCAAAAACTAACACACCCCACCTCAACCAGGTTGTATAATCAACATATCCTCACTCCTCGGATTAAAAGGTGGAAGAGGCAGTGCCGCATATGCAGCTAGTAAAGCTGGAGTTCTCGGTATGCTTTTCTTCAAGAATCTTTGCCATGCTTCCCCACAATCAAGAGTGCAACTCGTGCTCACTGCTCACCCTTTCAATAGGATTAACACGCGCCCTTGCGGCCGAAATGGGACCATCGGGGATTAGAGTAAATGCTATTGTGCCTGGATATATCGAGACTGATATGACAAGAGGTATGTTTTGTTCTACATTCTCATCAATTCTAGCAGCCATTATCCAGTCTTATATCCATCAATATCACCAGCCAATCCATAACTCACTCTCAAACCATGTTTTTGGACTGTAAGCTTCTGTAATAATATTTGTTATTTTTTTTGGAGTATTTATTGTCTCATTATGTTTTGTTATCATCCCGGCTCATCCCGGTCCATTCCATCATTGACGTCTATTGAACGCCCATCTTCGGTCCTGTTATTGCTTTTTTCCACGTCAACCATAACCACGTCCCCAAACATATCCCCATCGTTTCGACATCTCTGATCGTTTCTCACTGTTCTCGTTCTATCTCAGTTGTATTTCGAAAAGCAAATCTCCCAACCCCCAAACACAAAAGCAACCCAACCCACCCGTAGTATACAAGCTACCCCTCTTGCAAAACCAAGAAGCTGACACCAAATGAAAACAAAAAGGCATGACCGACGCTGCCCGCAAGGAAGCACTAAATTCCGTACCTCTAAACCGATTGGGAGACGTTAACGAAATAGCCGATGCTGCTGTCTTCCTGGCCACCAATAAGTACGCAAACAACTGTGTGATCAATCTAGATGGAGGATTGAGCGCAGTATGATAGAAACTCGGGGTTTTAAATCCAAATGCCAAAGATATCATGGGCGAAACCATGGAAAATCCAAGTCAAAGAAGACAAGATATTGCCTGTGAGATTAGTCGTCATCAATGAGGATGGCACCGTCGTTTACGTCATCAAGTATGATGATTCCATCATTTCCATCATCTCCATTAGAAACAATCTTCGTGCGCTTGGTTTGTGGGGAGATATCGTCACTCAATGCATCAGCAGCGGTTCTCTTGGCACCAACATTTCCGTTTCCATTAGCTATATCGTCTGGTTTGAAATTTGGTACTGCATTCGCATAGCTATGTGTGCCATTTGTTTGCGCTGCAGGCTTGGAAACAGGCTCAGATGTCGACTCGGGTACTGGCCTCTTTCGGCGTGCAATGGGGGACTCAGGTGGCTCAATACTGCTAGGGTCTGCGATGGTTGGCGGGAGGTCGAGGCACTTGACTGGATTGTCTTCCATTGCGGTGTCGCTATATGTACAATTAGAATCGAGACATGTATATGTATAGAATTGAGGAGAAACATACGACTCTTGCACATTCAACACAAGGTTGACCCTTGGTCCTTTCGGATTATCATCATCTTCATCGATGATCGTCAAGAATGTATCCTTCTTGATACCTGTAAAGCTGTTAGCTGCTTCCGCTATATGTGTAGAAATGAAACATACCAAGTTCACTCAATTTCCTCGACAAGTTCTCTGTTTCCTCAACATCATAGATCAGACCCTTTTCATTGTTAATGGCAACTTCTTCACCATAGCCAAGTTGAAGTTTCAAGACTCCCTCAACAAGATCATTGAGTGTTGCCCTTGACATATCTACAAGTAGACGACTTTGTACTACACTGCATACTGGACAATCTGGGTTTGGTGGCCGAATTCTATCAGATGCTAAAAGTCTTTCGGGGGCGAATGGGGATAGGAAAACCTGGACATGTCAGCTAACCATCACCGTTTGGTGAACAATATAGACCTACTTCTTTACTGCCGGAGTAATCACTGCGAAGGACTTTGAATGATTGCAAAACGCAAAGACCAGCTACAATTGCATTGGTAGTCGCGATTGCAGGGATAATGTTGCCAGCCATTTGCTTAATATCGAATCGAGATTTACTTTCGATACCAAAAATGATTGATCTGAGATTGGCGCTTGCTGTCACAAAATCTAGAGTATCCTCATCGTCTTTATCGAAAGTGATGATTGGTTCTGCCGAATCTCCACTTGAGCTAGCCTTCATGGTTTGTAGTCTTGCGCTTAGTCGTTCCAGACTGAGAGGGATTAGTACCAAGCCATGTCGAGAACGTAGAAAACATACCTATCCTTGAAGACGAGGAGATTTTCTTGTAGAGTCCAAACTCTCTGTCCATCCTTCAGTATAGCCTCCTTCCTGGTGTCAGCTTCGCCCGCTTCTGCATTGAGAGTTGCGTAGTCTAAAGCCTCCGGTGGCCGTCTAGATTTCCACATTTCCTCCATAGATCTCAACCGAATGATATCATCCTTATAAACTTTGTCGAAGATCAATTGTGGAAAGGCCTCTGTACCCATTGATTCTTTGATCTTCTTTAACGCCTGAGACTCTTGCCGAAGCTTTTCGATTTCTTTGGCTAAATGATTGTTAGCAGTGTGCTCCGAATAAGTAGTTGTTTGACAACGAACCATTTTCTGAGTCTTCCGAGTGATCCATCGCTGTAGAAGCATCCTCACTTGTGCCAAATATCTCACTTCGATCGTTTTAGTATTTTCCTTTTATTTCACCAGACCTCACATACCTCAATAAATAACTCTTGCCCCAGACTATGCAATGAATTGGTTGACTTGGCGTACTTCGGATGGTACATACTGGGAAGCTCTTCGGGGTTTCTTTCGTTGTGCAATCGTAACATGCGGTCTTGCCTTTCTTGATAACCTGAACCTGACCATTGAATCCGGTTGTGCCTGACTCGATCAAAGGAATATCTGCAGCCAAACACATCATATTCACATGTCTCCGCGCCTCCAGGTTATCCAAAGCATTGAATACCAACGTGAATCCCTTGAACCATTCCACATTGAATTGCGAATCCTTGATGTTTGCATGATGGGCCTCAAGCTTCACTTGCGGGTTGAACTTATGCGCCGCCTCCTTCGCGACCTGTTTGACCGCATGTCAGCATTTTTTTCCACCTGCGATTCCCTAAGAACTAACCAAAGCTTTAGACTTCTTAATATGTTCATGGCGAAAGAGGAATTGTCGATTCAGGTTGCTAAGATCGATTGTGTCCAGGTCGACGATGTGGATTTCACCAAAACCAGCAAGCACCAAATTCTTGAGAAGTTCGCATCCAATACCTCCAGCTCCTACCATCAATATGCGCGCCTATTGTAAGCAGTTAGTTACGGATTCCATATGCAATGGGTATATGCCGTAATGCCAAAAATTTATAAAGATGAAGATTGCAAACAGGCGGCGCATCATCAACTTTGGAATGTCGCAAGAAGATGATAACCTATATAACACCCGGAAGCTAAACGGCAGTGATAACCCAAATGTAGTCTTGCGCGAAATGTATCATTGCAAACATGTGAAGCTGTGAGACTTGCGCGCTTACCTCTTTGACTATAGTATTTAGAGGAGTTCCCAAAGACTGGGCATTGAATTGATCGCGCTTCATCTTTGCGGACATAATATGTAAATATTTGCAATAGCGCAACGCTATTCAGATAAATAATTGATCAAGCAAAATAGTAAAGGAGACGGTCTTCAAACTATGAATTCGATGCTCCAATGAGGACTTGTTTAAAATGAAAGATTGAGATGGTTCCTGAAGCTTATTGCTTATAGCGTAGCGGAAACATAAATAATTGGTGAGTGAACACTGAACGAACATTCTAGGTAAAGATTCCAGCCCGCATTTTATTTAGCTTAAGAACTGGGCTGCTAGCTAGGCTAGGAACGCCAACGCGACCGCGCTCAGAATAGATAAGCGAGTGCGAGCCTTTTCTGTACGGTAAAGCTTCTATCTTTTCTTCTTATCGGTCATCATAATGGCCTGTGCGAGCAACGCAAGTTTCAAAGCTTCGTATTTTTTCATATTTTTGATATTTGATTGAGTCAGTCAGTGAACTTGAACTTAGAATTCAATTATTTGAAGATATATTTGGGATCAAATTGTTGAGTCTTAATATAATACTTCAGTGAATACCTCAGCTGGTCTCATCATGGAAGAAGTTTGAATAAACCAGCCTTTATTCATTCACATTTTTCGTACCCACATATAAAATACCTTAATGGGACGAAATTTATACCCCGCCTAGAGAGCTCTCCTTAACATTTTGTACAAAGTACAACATCAAGCCAACAGTTCAAGACAAAACGTGCGGTACAACATTGGACAAATCAACTACATTTCATCATGTCCGACGATGAGGCAGATCCGGAGCTTCTCGAGCTTCTCCGTCAACATTTTCGTCAACCCACTGCACCCTCCGTCCCTGAGACTCGTGTGCTGGAAAGTGCCGAATATGTTTACAACAACTCGATTGACGTAGCAATTGATATGGGTTGCACTAAAGCTGCCGCCTCTCTCATTTATTCTCAAATGCAGACGAAATCCTACTCCACTAAAACATGGTCATCACATGATCTGCATCCAAAAACCAAAGACGAAAGCACTGTTGATTTTATCTTCACCATGGATTTACTCAATTTCTCTTTCTGGAGTCTACAGAATGAAGAGGAGAGATTCGCGGTGGAGTACAAAGGCAAGAGATGGACTGGATATTGGAGTTTGGTGGCTGCATTACAGAGAGGCTTGGAGGAGGGGTATCCCATTACTTCATCTGATTTCTGGCAAAATGAAGAAGAACTTACAGAAGAAACCTTTGCACACATATTCCGCTCATGTACAGCTGAACCTATGCCTCTCTTATCAACGCGCCTTACCCTCCTCCGGGAAGCGGGTACAATTCTTTACGAAAAGTATTCGTGCTCCTTCAGCAACATCATAAAAGCGAGCGACCATTCGGCCGCTGCGCTTGTTAATCTTCTTGCCTCCTCGTTCCCAAGCTTTAATGACGTGGTACCATTTGAGAATCGAAAAGAAGTACGGCTGCTGAAACGTGCACAGATATGTGTGGCGGATCTATGGGCTGCATTCGAGGGCGTAGGCTGGGGCGAGTTTCATGACATTGACAAGATTACTATGTTTGCCGATTATCGCATTCCACAAATATTAAACTCCTTAGGCTGCATGTGGTATGCGCCTGCACTTGATAGTAAGATCCGGAGAGGTGAGATCATTGAGAGCGGGTCTAGTTGGGAGGTACAGTTGAGAGGTATGGCGATCCAGTCCATTCTTCACTGAAACACTTTCTGCGCTGGCCAATTATTGATTTAATAAAACAGGTTGTAGTATATGGTGTGTAGAATTGATCAGACGAGAGATACTTAGGACTCATCCCGAAACAAAAGTAAATGCAATTTTGATTGATTTCTTCTTGTATGATACAATGAAGGAAAGGGAAAAGGCTGGTCAGGAGGAGATACCCCATCATCGAACTAGAAGTATATGGTATTAAGCAATCACAATGTTGAGACAGGCAGTTGGGCGGGTAAATTGACTCAGAAGAGATCGATTCTCAGATAGTGTGTATCGAGCTTCTATCGATATCATATATTTGTAATACTACGCACCATAAGCGTGCGTGTGACATATATACAATCCCCTAAGTCTCAAAAGCTTCTGAAGCTGACACCACTTCGAACATACTTTGTGCCCACAAACGCCAATACGCCAGATTCTAACCTCGATCCTATGGTCTAACCATGCCTAACCCAAACACCGCTCAATGCAAGTAAGTAGTTCATATTACATGATGTCATAACGCCAGTCCACCAAGTGGACTACTTTTAGTTTGCAGCACCCGATCTATGAGCGACGGACTCGGGGATGGAGATGGCTGATCTGTCTCAGGCGGCACGTCCGGTATATCTGGCTCATGCCCAATGTCTTCTGCAGATCCAGGGCGCCAAACAAATCGAGCAGTCCTCCTTTGCTGTACGATCCTCCTAGCAGTTTTAGATTTCCGAGCTGATGCCATCTCCTTCTCAAACTTTCTGATGCCACTTCTATAACCCTTGATATCTATGTTTCGCTCGCTATCTTCTCGGCGGAGGTTTTGTAGTTCCTTTAGAAGAGCAAGTTTGTCTTCTGTTGAAATCCAAGGACGATCTCGTAGTTCAATGTGATATATGTATTTCCATTCCCTGGATAGTAAACCGTAGTAACATGAGACTAGACTCTCTTCAAATGAAAAGAGCTGTGCGAATGCATAGGCGACCTTGGACTCTAAAGCTTGCAACATTACTCTTTTCGCTTGGGCTGAGGTATATTTGTGCTTTTTCGCACGAGCCTTTTCAGTATATGCGAACTTTTTGAAGATACTAAGGCATGTATCGAGACTGGAAACGGGTTCTGTTAGTTTGTCCGAGGGTTTCTCTGGAAAATAATCATAAACTCTGGCGTTGGATGCTTTAAATGCTTTCCACTTAGAAATCTCAACGCCAAGAGGAGGCACCGGGACTTTCAATGCAACGTGTAGGGATTGTATTCGCTCGACAGACCGCTCAACTGAGTCGCGGATCGATCCAAGCTTCAAGTAGAACAGGAGCCGGCCTAAAGCCCACCGAGGGACATCATTCGGCAGAAGAAGTGGTAGTTCTCGGTCAGTTTGGATACCGCAGAGATGTAAAAGTTCTCGAAGAGCCCATCGCGTACTTTTAGATAATGCAAAGTTAGAAGGGACATTTTTGGAAGTTTGCCAGTTCAATAAAATCGAACTCAAAAGTGATTGTCCAGTGGCATAGTCCATTTGAGCCACACAAGCCGTCACAACGCCGCAGAGTATTTCCGGTTTGATTTTTCGGTTCTCACGCAGAGCCGCACGAATGTACATGACTGATTGATTGACAGTCGTGACCTGGAGACTCGTGCGAACAAGTGAGTCGAATATGGGTGAATCTCGAGGTACCTTTTCGACAAGCTGGCTTCCTCTCAGAATCAGTTTCCTTCCCTTCTTCTGTGCCCATTTTAGGACCTGAGCATCTGACAGCATATTTTTGTGTCTAGCTCCAACTCTCATGTCTCCAAGAACACCTCGCATACGCTTGATAATAGCTGTATAGGCATCCGGGTTATCTACAACAGCATAGTGGTTCAATATAACCTGGATGGTCTTCGAAGTGGGTCTGAAGCGACTGCGATCCATGAAGGAGTCGATAACTACTTGCGCATGATCATGCAGCATTAGTTGCGAAAGTTGTTCGATGAGGAAATTATAAGTGGCGATGCTAGGTGGAGCTGAAGATACAAGAAGATTGTAACATATTTTAGCCATCATTAAATTAAGTTTCCATTGATCTGTCGCTTCTGTGAATGAATTTTTCAAGGCTTGATGCAATCTAGATCTTCCCTCGATAACACCCGCAGTACTCTCCCAAACATATGCTGGCATCACGATATCTCCGCGTTGTAGTTCATCAATTCGTTCCTTCATTTTCTCGGTTTCTAAATATAACTCATAGTTCATAGAATGTAAATTTGCTGACATGGGTGACTTGTTCGTAGCCAACAACAGCTGCTTGACCAATTCCGTAACCATGACTTCCAATTTGTCCAAGTGAAACCGAGTTTTGGGCTCTCGTGGACGGAGACGATATTCTTTATTTTCCTCGACCCATTCCGCATTGCGACCCGACTGGAACATCGACTCTTCCTCGTACACACTTACCAGCTTCGCAGAAGGCGGGTTTTTTTCGATTTGAATAGATATGTTTGAATCTGGTATCTCAGACTGTATCCCCAACTTAGGAACAGAAGGTGCTACCCAATTATCCCAGCGCTTCCCCTGCGCACCCCAAGATGGAGCAACTTTACCCGCAGGCCCAGCAGTTTGTGTAGAGCTTGCTGGAGACCATGATGGACTCCGTACAACTTGATCCTTAACATCTAGCCATGAGCCCCCTTCCTTTTTTGGTATGGCCTCTTCCACTTTGTCGGTAGCCACTCCAGACTTTGCTTCCGCAATGGCTCGGTCCCATTGTTCTCTCCGTCTGCGCTTCGCGTTGGAATCTGCAAAAGCAGCAGTTGCAAGTATTGTGGAGTAACAAGCTGTAAAAACATCTCCTATAGAAACTCGACGTCTGCTCACTGTAATGGAATTTCGTCGAGCGAGGGTTTTTGTGACTGTCCGGAGGCAGGACCTACAGCGACATGATGATCTGGTCTGCGCTGCTCGAGACCATAAACTTTGCATTATCTTAACATCCTCGGTGAATTTATCGTAGTCAGCCGTGCCGAACCTCTCGTAGTTGGATTGGAGTCTTGATTTTGTTTTCCTTTACAACAACCACATATCAATTTCAAAGTTCAATCGGATGATTTCGCGACCGGTTGCCGCTTTAAAACACAGGGCTGTAAAATCAAAGGGAACCCCTCCTTCCAAGTTCCTGCCCCTCCTTCTGGCCCCTTCAATAATTTTCATAACAACAAATTCATAAGATATAGTTGCAAAAATGCTCACTCTTTCATTGACAGCAGATCTCTCTGGGTTAGTAAATTTGTCTACATTACTTCTTTTTATTTCCAACGAAGCTAACTTTTCTAACACCAGGGTGAACGAACTCATACCACATGATACTGCTGAACAGAACTTTTGGTATACCTTCAAGGTACAGTGTTTATCATGCAGAGAGATTCACCCAACCTTCATAAACATTAATCGTTTTGTAAGTCGAAAAAAAAAACCCCCCTTAATGGCATTGCATTGTGATATTCTTGAGGTGGCTAATATGATATTCAGGAAGCAAATGACATGAGTGGAAGCAGAGGAGAAGCCAACTTTGTATGGAAGTGCAAGTCATGCAAGGTTTATATATTTCCAGAGCATTCAGATGGTTAGAAATGCCTAATGTCTTTCAGAGAGAATCTTCTGCATCGGTCAAAACACCTCCAGTCGCATATCAAGCGGCCTCCCCACCAACCCGTCAAAAGATGGTAGAGTTTGATTGTCGGGGTCTTGAACTCGTAGAATTCAAGCCAGAAGTGAGTTAATGCCATATGTAGGTAACGAAAGCCGTGATTGATCAATTATAGGGCGAATGGCTAGCGACAGGGACTGAGAGTGGAACCAAATTCGAAGCCATTGATCTGACAGAGGGAGAATGGTTTGATTACGACGAGAAAGTCAGCGAAGAAGTGAGTATCAAGGATCTCAAATGGGAAATCAGGAGAAATTAAGAAGAATCGGGAAGAACTTTTGGGAGCAAATACAATCCATATCATGTAGTACTGTCAATATCACGTAGAAGAATGATCACCTGTTATGCTGTTTTTGGTTGGATGCAGTGGTGTAAAATAATCCATAAAGCTTCCAGAGAAGTGCAAATAAAATACTAGAATGATTTGACAATACATAGGCATTGCAGCTATATACTCTGGTCTGATGCTTGCTTTCAAGCCTTCGACCTTGAAACTTCCAGCTATGATCAATGGCCCTGTATTTCTACGGTACCCTCTTTATTTCAGCCTTGCCTCGCTAAGGAAGCCGCGCCGCTACGACAAAATTTCCACGAGGCAACAGAACCTCATCTTCAACGCGTTTATCACGACCTACCAACTTTGACAAATATTTACATACCTTTGTAATCATGAGTGTAAGCCCCCCCTTCTTTCAACATAAAACTTATGTGCTAACAAACCTACCAGTTCGTACCAATCAACCCCCGACCTTTCCTTCAAAACCTGTATGTGATCGAACTCCCCAGCCGCTTGCATAGCTCGGCCAGATTCGACAGATACTAACTTTGCGACAGTGTGGATGAACATGTTGTAGTGCGCCTGAAGTGGGGAGGTCAAACCGAGTACAAGGGAAAGCTCGTTAGCATCGACAGCTATATGAACATTCAATTATCCGGCACAGAGGAGTGGATCGATTCCGAGATGACGAGTACCTTAGGGCAGGTTCTGATTAGGTATGAAAATTCTGGGTTACTTTTCTTACACAATGGGCGGCTTGGGAGTGAATTGTTGGGTTCAATTACCAAGGGGACTTGAGCATACGTCAAGGCATGGCAACAATGGATTGGTAACACCAAACCACAAACGAGTTCCAGGAGCGAGGATAACGGGGGTACCTGTGACGATGAGAGAAGCTAACGGACATCGCCAAACAGATGTAATAACGTCCTTTACATATCGGCCGCGCCGAAAAAGAACGGTGCAGACACGGACATGGATGGTTGAGTTGGTGAGAAATGGATGGAATTGAGCATAACGGATGGCCAAACTTTAGGGAGAACAGCGATACTGATACCTATTTGTGTGCTATTGAGGATGGTTACAGGAGAGCGCAGAGATGACTGAGTTACAAAATGACAGAGCGTATATTCTCGGATCTCGATATTTTAAGATGGTATACTAAGGATATGGCGTTGTAAAAGCAAGACAAGCTTGTGGTTGCGCATCAAGGCAAATTAAATTTTGATATCGGAAATCTGGCAAGCTACCGCAGCGTGGTTCATTTGGGCCTATTAAACTTTGTGATACATATGATCTACATGAGGCAACCTACTTTCCGGCTACTTCCAACCTCACTCATTCCAAGTCTCATCCGTTTGTTGGGACCCACCATCACAAAAGCTTCCACTAACCACTCATACCACACCTTTCTATCATCAGTTTGCCTCCAAATACTGACTTCAAGTTCAGAATCGTCAGGGAAATACAATGGCGACTAAATTAGGATTGTTAGAAATGCAACTTGGATTTTTGGACATCAAATCATACCTTGAGAGGAAAGAAAATAGGGAACCATGAGGTCATATCTTTGCTCTTTGCATCAATCGTGTCAGGTCTTGTGCTTAGTTCGACCTTTTTCCCAGAAGCTGCCCCTCCGTCGTATAGAACCGCCTCAAAAAAGCCAGCCAGCCCATTGACGACGCCTCGGTCTTTGCAAACAAATTTTAATCGTGAATATCGAGTGTTATGCTCATTAGCACCATCACCACCTGACATGCTACCACCGCCACCACCGCTTACACCGCCTCCCCTTCTAGCTTCTGCAACATGAAGTGTTGTAGCGGGAAGTGGATGTCTAAATTCCCATGCTTGTTGAATCCGAGGGTGGCCAGGAACAGGCATTGCTAGATAATCAATTGAATGGATCATGACTACATACGGCGTATCTGGAGCAGTGGGGTCGGATTGGGCTCTTTGTGCAATGTCTGCATGCAGCTTTGGTGCCATAATAGGAGATAGATGTGCTGTGTATGAACTAGGAATCGAGATGCCGAAGTCCGGAGCTAGAACATGCTGAACTCCATCCAAGCATTCTGGTGATAGCTCGTTGTCTGCAAAAGAGCCCAGCAACTCCGAAATAAGTATGTCAACCTTTCCGTATGGCGACGCCGGTGCTCTCTCCCCAGTTGTCAGAGCTTGACCAATCGGTCCACTGGCACTTCGTAGTGGTCCTTTCCATGCGCGCATATCACTTTTGACAACATTGACAGCTCCATTCCAATCTTCTTCGTTGTGTCGTTGAAGAAGGACATAGGCATTAGGATTCTTTTCCACAGCCCACACTTCGACCGACACTCCTGTTTGTTGACTTGCCTTCAGTGCACGTGTTACTAAAGGTCCTCGGCCCGAACCGGCAACCGCGATAACAACAGCACCGCTGGGGCTAGACGTGGGTTTCTTTTGGCTAGACCAATCGGCAAGTGCTTCGGCAATAGCACGTTCATACCAGTCATATTTAATGGGATCTTTCTCGAAAATTTCATACGTAACAGACTCCAGGTTATCAGTAAGCGGCTGAAGAGGTGCTTGTAAATAGTCCTGGTAGCCTACAGCAAACTTTTCTACAATACTTTTGGCAGGCTGATTCCTTTGTAGGTATCTTAGGTAAATCAAGTGAGCTGTATCATCTTTTGACGTTGTTTGTGGTTTGGAGCCCTCTCTTCTAGATCGTTCAACGGCCTCAGCTGGGGTGGGTGATGCATCTTGGACAACACTTGGGCTTATGTATCCATCTGCTACGGACATGTCTTGAGATATGCTGTCCACACCTGGAATGGGCCCAACATCGCACAAGAGGAGCCACGGAGACAACTTCCGTTTCATGTAACGAACAATCAAATTCTGATGCGCCTTGCTCAATACCGGATGGCCACCCTTATTTTTTAAGAACGTTGATGGGGCAAAAGAAAGTATTCTTAGGGGCTCAGCAAACCACCGAGATTGTAAGGATTCAATTGGAAGTTGACGAGGGAGTGAGAGCGCTGTAATCAACCGGTTAGTGAAATTCGACGAGCACAAGAGGCGATAGGTAAGCAGGGCATGTACCTTCAGAGGATTGTATGAATGCTCCGAAGGATCTCAACCCCCACACAAGAGCAGATCAATGTTCACGAAGATACATGATGATAGAAGAAAACAAAAATGCATGATAATATGAGATATATATAGCTCTATTGGTTTCTTACCTACTGAAAGTCTAGAGTTGTATTTGCATACAGTCCGGATCAAATTCCACGCATCCCAAGTCTCGAATAAATCAACTTCTTTATCGCCCTTGTTGCTTTCGGTAGATCTCTCGGATCTGGCAAACGGTAAAAGATCACCGGTTATCTCTTTGTGTTCTTCATATCCATACATGGGCATGTCGATCGAGAATTGCATGTAGCTTCCAATGGTATGCGCTTCTTGTATAGCACGAGCATATTGAACAAGCCCATCATTATCCGTTGAGCCAGTCCTGGTCGTCCTTGGGCCCGGTATGATAACATTTCCAATACCACAGAATGATGCGTACGCTATTTCGATGTTCAACACTTGCCGTGATATATTTGAGACCAACGGATCTGGAGAGCATAGGTCAATCCAAGGACTACAATATCCAATGAGTTGCGACACCGTGTCACAGGGAGTTAAAGGTGTATCGACAGGATTGAGCGGGGGTATAATCGGAGCTGGGGGAATATCCTTGTGTGTTCCATCACTCGACTCAATTGTTGATAACTCGGAAAGATGGTTTGCGATCAAGGCTAGTACTCTTGAGTGGAAATGGGGACTTGTAATGGGACTTGTAAGCATATCATACTATAGTAAATAATAGTGTTAGCAAAAGGGTACTGCAATAGAGGGAAGAAGCGCATACCCCAACATCCGAAGCCTGTCGCAGAAGAAAGTCTGTGACAGGCAAAGATCGTGTGGACTCATGGTGTCCAATATAAAAGATAGGTGGGACATCTTCAGGCGATGCAGAAGTATCAAAATCCCCAGAGGTGTCCTGGGCAGCCATGTCAATAGATGTGATAATATTCCGAACCTAGCTGTAAAGCTTATTGAATTTATAAGCTGTTTAAATGGACTCGGTCAATCAGGTTACAAAGTGTTGTTATTTGAGATTGAAGATGACGATATTATCCATGACAGTGAAAGCATCGAGAAGGGGACACAAAATTCTAAGGTGAGGAACTGAAGGAGGGGTAATTTTTGTGATACAAAATTGTCGCGCAAAAACCCATCGCGAATTTTATTCATATAACTGCTTGGCAAAAATAAATGTAGTGGTTCTATCGATAGGCACCGGGGAAGGCGGTGTATATCTATCAAATATACGATCTCGTTGTATAAAACGACATTGGACAAGTGATACTAATAAAGTAGCCAATTCTACCGGTATGAGGTAGGACGTAGCTTCACTAAATAAATGCATACCTTTTTGGAAACCAAAAACAAATTTATAAGCTATATGCAGCACTCTACTTAATTCAACATCCTATTCCCATATTGTATCTTCGGAATCTTGTATATTGACTACCACGCTGAGCACGCGTATGGTAGTCTCCTGGCAATAGTGTACGAGTATGGTAAGCTCAGCTCTGACCCGCAAGGAGAGTTTGCGGAATGGAGATTTTTTTTTTTGAACACACATTTCTATGTAGAACACATTGTTATCGAGCTCCATCATTTAGCTTCGAAAATTTGCGAGTTCAAGTCGCTGCTGATCGCAGACAATGACCTTTTCTTTTCCCTCCTCTTTCAATTCTTGGATTTTGCTGTTGTCGTGTCTGAATATTTCCATGAGCAGTATATTTGAGGCCATTGCTTCGTGGTCAAGCTTGTTCCTTCCAATATAGCTATGAAAAGATACGTTTCTTGCGACATTACGTCGCTCAAACATGGATTGGTGGTCTGTGTCGTCTTCCTCTTTCTCTACTTTTCCTTCTTCTTTTCCTTTTCATATTTCTTCTTCTTATTGTAGTTCTTCGCCTTTGGCATCATCCAAAATTGGATGATAATCCGATGCTTCATCAAGTTCAGAAGCGTTACCTATTTTCAGGTTCAGATCGCCGTCTTCGCCTTCCGCCTCAATATGATCTGGGTGATAATCCCATGATCTATCAAATCCTTAGCTGCTATGTCTTTCCAGGTTCAGAATGTCGGCCTCAGGATCACTGAAATCTTCATATCCATCTCAGATGTTGTTCCTCCCCTGGTTTCCGCCTCAGCAATTATTCACTATAGTCCATTAACGATTGAATCGTTGTATGTACTTGCATAGGTCCCATGCCCCATGTGCTCTATCGACTCGTTCAACGCTTTGTAGTCAAGGGGAGCGTAGCCGTAGCCGGTATTGGCATAGTAATCATCGTCGATAGCGTCATGGTTGTCCTCGTCGGCAACGTGTATTTCTTTTATCTCAACTTCACCTGCATATTTGCCGGCTTGCGTCTTTATAAATAGATGTGAAATTAACTAGGTGGGTTGATATGTTTTCTGAGGAAGCTTGGTAACATAAAATGGAAAATGTGGAAGTGTGCATCATGGTTGAAGAATGGCTATACAGGAGAGATGGAAGATATGAGAGAATGGGGAGCGTTCGGTATTTATAATTCAACTCTCTCCTACTAGCTTCTTGGTATTATACATCTTGCAATAATTTAATACTCTATAGACAATAGTGATGATAATTTATACAGAGTATTGAACCGTCGAAGCTGTATATAACACCAAAAATATAATACAATATTTCATACTAAGTCCCCATAGTTGTAAGCTAGGTAGTAATTCAGTAAAGTGCATACCAGTGGGGAAAGAGTTGAATAGATGCTCAACATCAGCTATCGTTTTCATCTCCCTTACTTTTCACACAGTGTAGATATCAGTATATGCGGGCACCACTTCATCGTTAATCCCCAATGGTAAGGTACAACCGTACAACATCCATCCTTCCCATTTCACTTCATAATGGATCCCCAAAGCAAAGGTACAGCTCATGCCAATCTCATTCCACTTCATCATTGGGTGCAAGAAAACTATCGTCGCAGCACAATAATATATCCCCAAAGGGTTTTGGCCGTTGGTTTGTTGATTTCAAGAGATTGAGAAGTTGTGTGGGTAGAGGAGCATGTCGATTGCTAACTAACTACCTAGGTAAGTAAACTATGAGGACCCTGTGCTATATACTAGTCCAAGGGAAGCAGATACGTAAAATCTCTATAGTTGATTGAAATCCCTAACTCAAATTCAATACTGTATCTGAAGCTCTATAATTACCTGGTGAGGTTGGTTTGAATACCCCACCGACAAAAGCACGGCCACATCCAATCATCAGCATCAGCCACTAATCAGAGCGCCACCACTTTTTTATGTTAAAGTAATCTCGTTTATTTATAGCAATAGTAATATATGTTAAGATAAGTATGTCCTACCATCAAATCAAGCAAACAGCTTGAGAGCTTCACAGCTTCTGTGGTCCAATGGTTAGGATTCCACCCTTCCAAGGTGGAGGTTCGTGTTCGATTCACGGCAGTTGCATAATAAATTATCTTTTTGCATTTTTTGTAAAATTTTTATCATCCGTTTTTTCTGCTGAAATTTTCTGCGAACTTACAAATTTGGCTAAAAGGGACGACAAAGCATCGTTGGAGAAACGGGACTGATATCCAGCTCATGTATGCCGAATCATGAATATTTCTACTTGTGGTGGTCCTATCAGAAAAAAAATATTCTGGCTCTTTGCACCAAATGTAAAAGCAGATAAATTCGGTTCAGTGGTCCAAATACTGTGTTCAACTGTATTGATGATGGCATCGGTTTTCATTTTACAAATCTGAGGTTATATCAATTTTGACGACAATCAAAACTTATAGTTCAACCTTCCGCGATATACCAGTAACTCTACATGTAATCATCGGCGTGCTCCAACTTCCGCATTGCTGTTATTTGAATCGTTCTCACTCTTGCCTGATCACAACTATGAGTATATCCTCCTCTATCTCCTGATATGAACACCCGTTAATAATAGTCCGGTTCAACGTGGCTTCCAAAATATGGTTCAGATTCCAGAGCTCGTGTAAACTGAAACACAATGTTGCACATCTCAAAAATCCGGATAGCCGCGGCGGGACACGGATATGACCGGAAGCTTCTATCTGTATCTTGTTGCATATCTGATGAACTCTTGTACAATATCCGTCGTCTATGAAGGAAGTTAATAATTTATACCCAATAGGATGCGACGACGCTTAGGTTGAAAGTCCGAGTCCGCATATTTGGGGTTAGTACTTCTCTTAAGCCGATCTTAAGAAAGAACGTCTCATCTTCTTGTCAACATTTGTACGCGACTGATTCTTTTAGTGTGCTGCAAGCATATCTATGACGAGTATACCGAGTTTTGTCGATATGCAACAAAACAAAATTAAGCAGCAAGCAGCTGACTAGATTGACGTCCGTTATCTGAAATCTAAAGCCAAGCTTCACGATAGCAGTTTTGTTGCACATCGCCGGGTAGTTGCATATCCGTCTTATGTAGATAGGGTACTGAGTGCCGCTCCACGAAAATCGGATATAAGGCAAATATAGGACCTATCCTCAACAACTCTGGATTGTTTATGATAATTTTGCAAAATAACTGGCTGTGATTAGATGATCCCCATTTGTCTAGGTTCCTTTGGTCCGCTTTAACAACCGGAATTGATCATCTCTGCAAAGCACACACATCCGATGACCTCGCAAATCCCGCCGAGGTGAAGCACGGTAAATACTTTGATATCCGGATATCGAATCCTCACTCTTCCTGGGATTTCACAAATTCAACGCGATAGTGTATCGATATCGAGACCAAATATGCTTTGGTAAACATCAATTTATTATAGTATGAATATATATTACATATTAGAATTTCAGGTACTGTACATCACAAAAGCAACTAAGTGAAACCTGCATTAAAATGCTACTATCTCTTAGCCCTACATAAGAACTTGCATTAAGCAGTCCCTACTTTAAACGCCGCAGCAATACTAAATTGACCCTTAGCTATTACTTTCCCGTGGCGTTTTGCCTCATATCTCAAGGCTCTTCCATCAACTATCGCCACCAAATCATACTCCACTTGATAGTAGTCTTCAATACTACTTCTCGGCGCCGACTTGACCACCTGAATTTCTTTCTCTCTGTAGAGAAATGACATGTCAACTAGGACCCGACCAGCGATCTGTGCGTCTGTGTTGTGTGAGAATAATCATCATATTGAGAGTCCAGAACATTGGAGAGCAAGAAAGTTGTTCATACCCGCGTTTTGATGACTTTTCAGAGAGAAACAAGATATTTGCGTGACATCCGAGACGTACACCACTTCTTCACATATGAATTCTTGCTCATCCAGCGGAAATGTATGGCAACAAGGAAAGCATTTAAATTGCTGATTTGGATTAATACTCTGTCCCTATGGAGAGTCAGCACTGACATTATACATGGTAGGATGGTGCGTCTTACTTTTACCATGAAGTAGTCTATGGTTAATACGTAAAGCTCGCCATCAAGCTTTTTTTTGGTCTCTGCTCCTCGATGTTTAGCATTCTTAGGTTGATAATGCTCGGTCCTCAAAAAGCCATAGCTTGATTGCGCAATTCTTTGGGGTCCATTTTTCTTGTCAAGAGCCCGGAGAACGGCGCCAGAGGCTACTGCTGTAATGCTTCTATCAATCAGTATGATAAATTTCGGTTGTGGTTGATTCGATCATGAGCATTGCCATGCGACGAATTGATACTTACCACTTCTGCTTATCAACCACCAATTCAATATTGCAATCATTGCTCTCGTTTGTTTGGCGGAGGAAATGTCTGAGGTAACTTTGCAGAGAAGGAGATTCACCGAAACCCCCGACAAGGAAAACTTTCTATAGATAAAGTTAGACATATACCTTTCTGGCTCAGAATTTATAGGATTCACCTTAACCACAAGGTCTCTTTCCGCGGCCTGGCGTAGCTGATCATCCACTAGAGTCGCTACACGATCTAGAAGAGGCATAAATATGGCTTCATAGTCAAATCTACAGATGAAGTCAGTGCCAACTAAAAGATGATGGGGCGGAGGCTAACTTGTTCATGGAAAGGTAGTTCTTTTCGAAACGCTTCACATCGTCGCCAAAACGATGCATCTGCTCATCCCCACGAAGACCTGGAATGCAGACAAACTGTGGTGCGAATCTCCTCATCACATTGACTTGCCTCTTGAGTACATTCTCAAAATCCGGGATCAAACGATTCACGATCTCTTCGAGTGTGTCGCCATTTTGAAGCAGATAGGTTTCGTCTTTGAGTCTATCAAGTAGCATCGACTTATAGTTGTCGTTGAGATAACTGGATCCGCAATTATCACCTATCTCGAGGTGTTAGCTCCGTGATATCAGCATAATGAAGTTTCCTACCAATTGGTGTGATGCTCTCCCCTTTGAGACGGAGCGGGTATTGATTACTGACGCCATAGGTGACAACATCGACAGTACCACCACCACAATCTGCGATTATGAAGGTTTCTCCAAGCTGTAATAGTTTTTGTCAACAACATGTAGATTCATTTCTGAAAGTCAAACATACCGAGATATCTTTAGAATTTTCCAATAGGAACGTTGCCGCGGCTTCTGGTTCCGAGATGATGAACATATTGTCGGCAGTACTACCATCGGGATTCCCTAGGCCAGCCGCTACGATCGAAGCTTTGACAGCTTGCTGAAGCACTCGTGATGCTTCGGCAGACCAAATAGTAGGAACTGTCATCACGAATTCTACCTGCTGGTCCGCGAAACCATGAAAACTTTGAATTTGCTCTTTGGTATGGTGCAAAACTTTCACCAGGTAGTCTATTATAGGATCGATGGCGTCCCACATGTCTATTTTCGCTTTGGAAATTTTTCCATGTCGGCGAATAATGCCATCATCGAGAAGTCTTTGGAGAACGGTTCGCAGATACTCACGATCCTGATTTGTATGCTCGGTATCTACTAACATAAGTTTTGCTCGTTTAACATAACGTTTCCGATTACGTGAGGAAGGAGACGATTTGAGCACCTCGGAAAGTGCACCGTAACCCCAGAGGAAATCCAATGAAGGCTCATCTTCCACATCTGAATCTTCCATTTCATCAAATAGCTCTTTGTCACTGTGCTTTCCAGCAGGTATCAAAGGATGCTGAATCTCGTAATCGTCAAACACGTTCTCTCCGACGACCTTATCGTTTATATCTTGACTTCTATCTATGGCTCCTTGAGAATACCAGCTGTCGCTTGGCACTTGCCTTCTCTCGCCCGATTCTCTATCATCCGGCCAATTTGTGATAGTCTGAATATTGGGAAACTCCGTTACATCATCATCATTCTTGGGGACAATAGCATAAGAAACCGACGTGAAGGTTGTTCCAAAATCCAAGCCAAGGATGAACTTGGAAGCCGAGGGGCCGGTTTGCAAATCAACTAGATGGGCGATGGAGGTTTGTCTAGAAGTTCCGCTTTGATTAGACTCCTGTATTAAGGGTAAAAGTTTGCTCCGTAGAGTTTCATTGTAATTTCTTGGATTTCCTCGAGCTCGCTTCGAAAATTTCTCGATCTTGGACCGCCTCATTTGAACGGTTATAAAGACGGCACCTGGTTGAAGATACAGCAGCTGTATTAAATTCCAATAACGACGTCCAGGAAAAACTGGTGCGGATGTAAAGGCTGAAGAATTTCCATCTTATGTAGCATTATCTCCATATGTTTAACGTTGCATTGGCATGTCCAGGCCCGACAAATACGTTTAGCTGAAACCTCCAAGCCTCCGGGATAATTACCCGACCCTTGTATGGCGCATGGGAGCCTGCATAGATAGAACCAACAGTGAGTCGACTGGATGTCAATATGCAGCTGATCAGGGTTAGCCACCGTGCAAACAAAAGAAAAGTACCGGTAAGTACAAACGGTGGGCAGGGGTGCGGTAGGGGTCTGCAGAATGTTTTGGGCATATTATGGAAGGCTGCAGGCGACACGTCGCGTTCTTTCACAAAATCTATCATATTCCCAACCTTCATGGTTTTGAAGAAACCTGTGAAGAAATAATTAAAGATTTCGCCATCTGTCCGGACGCTGATACCTCATTCTTCAAATCCAAGCTGATCTTTGCGAACGCGAAAATTGAAATTTCATGTTCAAACATGCCTTCTCCATCCACTGATGATACCGACTCATCTGCTGATGGGAATTTTGGCATGGAAGATCTCGCAATACTTGCATGGATCGATTTTTGCAATCAGGCAAAACGCGAATGTCATGAAAGCATACTCGACTTCTTAGTGACCAGCCACGGTATATCTCGCGAAGAAGTGAAGGAGCGTCTAGCAGAGCTGTGGGAAGACCACTCTGGTTCACGCGAAGGGACTGTAATGCCACTCGCGAAGATTTTAAATCACGGTTCTGCTTGTTTTCCTAACCTGCCAATGGAATGGCTTCGAGGCATCAAGGAATTCGTCAATCGATATTCGAAAAGCACAGAAAGTCAAAAAG
>JWJB01010526.1:0-13931 GCA_000812895.1 Rutstroemia sydowiana
CAGAATTTGGCATGTCGCGGTCATGCCATGTTTTGATAAAAAGCTAGAAGCTAGCCGAGAAGAACTTACGGATGCAGTTTGGGAAGGGACCGGAACTCGTGGTGTCAGAGATGTCGATTGTGTTATAACAAGCAAGGAGTTGCTTATGCTTGCAGATAACAGACGAGTCAATTTCTCCCAACTACCACGAAGTCCACTTACTTCAGCCTCACAAACACCCTTTCCAGATAAATTACTCAACTCTTTCCTGTTTCCTCCCAACCGCCGAAATAGCAATAATGGTAGGCGCGAGGCTGGTACTTCTGGTGGCAATCTTCACTACATACTTTATTACTTGGCTGCACAACATAAGGGAGCAACCGTCCAGACTACTCCGGGTCGAAATGCGGACGTGGTTGATTATAGTGTTGTTGCCTCTAATGGTGATATACTGCTCAGAGCAGCTCGATATTATGGTTTTCGAAATATCCAGAATCTTGTGCGAAGATTGAAGCCAGAAAGGCCTTCTCGAATGCCTGGTGGTAAACCCATAGGTGCTAGACGGGCGGGCGGAAAGGCTGCGGGACCAAATTACACATACGTCGAAGTCATGGCATGCCCAGGAGGTTGCACCAATGGAGGCGGACAGATCAAGGTCGATGATCCTGCGAACATTAGTAGTCTTGAGAGTGATGCGAAGCCTGGCCCTCAAGAACAGAAGATGTGGCTGGCGCAAGTTGATGAGGCGTACTTCTCCGAGGATGATAGTATGGAGCATCTCAGTGACCAGAAGGATTTAGTGGGGGGCATATCGCCGTCGTATATTAAAGATACCATGTCGCATTGGGCGACGATAACTGGCCTTGATTTGGATAGACTGGTTTATACGACTTATCGGGAAGTCATTAGTGACGTCGGTAAGAATGGTGGAGATGCCGAAAGAGTAATACAGATAGCTGGTAAAATTGGCGGAGGTTGGTAGTTGATAACTCTAGAGCAGAAAATCAACTAGTCTTACCACCTCGATTGGCGAATCCGAATCCTTTGCCAGTCGCATCTGGCCCTCTCGGTGCCCGAATGACTTGTTCGTCTTCTCGTGACATTGGTGTAGATCTTCCTGACCCTGGACGTGAACCATCCCCATTCCTCCCCCCTTTTTGTACCATTGATCCCGGTTTTGATGTGTAATTTGGATCGTACAATTCTTTCTGTCCATTCGAATTCCTACTATCAGGTCTCCTATTCTCACCCCCTCTTCCTCTCCCTCTTCCCTTGCTTCTCTCATCAAAGAGAGGGGGTGTGCCATTTCTCGGACTATTACCACCACTACCTCCTCTTCCACTGCCACTGTCAACTGGACTCGGAGCACCCAATATCCTAGTTCTAGCCTCATCATAACGCTTCTTTCTTTCCTCCAATTCCCTTTGCGCTTTTTCGCGCAATTCTTCTGCGCTAGGTCCGGCAGCAATCACTTCCTCTTCATCTTCTACTTCGACGGTTATGGTTCTACCAGTACGTGGGTCAATTTTAGTTGTGGTTCTTGGGTTAGGTTTTCGCGAGAGGAGGGTAAGAGGTGCCTTGAAAGGAGTTGCTAGAGGAACTGGTGAGGAGAGACTTGATGGGAGGAACGGTATCCCAGATGGATTTTCGGGGGTTTCGCTGTCGTTGGCTGGTCAGTAATAGAAAATATAGAAATCAGATGCAACGACGCAAGTGCTAAATAGCAAGGACTAAGTGAGAAAGTGGAACGAACGCAGATTCCCAAATCTTTCTATTAGTCTCGGCATGTTTGGCTAGTCGTTCAGCTTTTGAAATCTTGGTCTCATCTTCGATTGCTGGTTCTGGTGCGGGTACAGCGTCTAATGCATCTGCTTGGCTTTCCCAATCGTCGTCCCAGGCATTGGGAACCGCTTTCTTGACCATTTTTTGAATAAAAAATGGTGTGGATATAAACAGATTAGTTTCTGTATTTTATGTATTATTCAAGGTTTTGTTGCGACGATGGAAGGGATGGTTGGTGCACAATAATTGAGGGGTGGGTGTAATTTTTAGTCTTCATAATAAACGTAAAATTCACGCTAGGGTACCTTTCAGTGGGGCCGCACGGCTAGCACTATTTTAACCTTCTACTATCGGTACTCTACCGTCAGGTATGTCTATGAGCTTCGTGCCTGACGAGGTTCTATGGAAATCACCAAATACCATCCAGATTTAATCGTACATATTCACTATTTCTGATACCAAGCACATCGGAAATATCAACTGGACAAGATGTCGGGTAAATATTCCCTCCCAATTTTAAAAAGAACTTCTCATTGAAAATCAAACAACTTACAATCCCATAGCAGAACAGCAACAACAGCCGCAATCCCCCGTAGAAGAAACTCTTCAAGAAGATACGAACATGGAGCTTCCTGAGTCTCCACCAGATACTTCCTTCCACAACAATACCAGCTTCTCCGACACGACTATCACCACACCGAAAACAAGCGATTCAACCAAGATTAATCATGGCGCGCCTGGCAGTTCTTGGAGCACAAAGAAATTCAAGGAAGAGTACGATAGGTATTTTGACATGTTGGTTGATAAAGGCTGGGATAGTGAGTTTCACCCCTGGAACTTCTGGGTGGAGGCGCCCTTATGGAAGAGGATGCTGATTATGATGATAGCAAGGAAATTTGGCGACCCTTTGATGAAAATGAAGTGAGGATAGGTGTTGACCGGAAGTCTTCTACACGATGTTACGATTGCATGCTTGCTACGACTGGGGATAATGAAGATATCATATGGCAGTCAGAGATACCACCGGCGTTTGTTTGGGGGGGCGGAGTAACATATCAGAGGCACTCGGTACTGCTGTACTAGCTGTCAAGATTAATCGCACAAGTTTGCCCTTGAGTCTCGCGACTTGGTGCCACCTAGTGCTTCTATGTGTGGTCATTTCTTTCTGGGCTTTGCGAAGCACTCTCAGTATGTTCATATATCGACCATTGATAATCAAGTCAATCATGAGAAAGAATCTTTGCGGTAGCACCCGACGTCCCGATGATTCGAGAAGCGTTATATAGTTGCATGATGGAGTACCCAATACTCCTTGATGACTCTCCATTAACAAAGAATGCGATTTCTTCAAACTCCAGTCATCATTAAATTGTCGTTCTTTGCACTCTGTTGAAGAGCGGGGTTTTGATCCGTGGGCCTTGCCATACAGTTAACTCATGCAACAATCTTCTTTGTGATGCCTGAGTTTAAGGGCGTTTCTAACTTCGTTGCTGCTCTTGATGTTGGACTAAGTGAACAATAACGATTTCAAAGCACTGAAATGGAATATTTGCGTGTTTACTCCGTTGCACAAGGTGTACTGCTCGTCAGTCTTATTTTTCCACTTTTTTGCACCGCATTGTAAGAAGGGAATTGTGAAGTTTCGCTTTCATATAGCTTGCTATACTATCATTTTCCATGTTAAGTTCCAAATGCCGTGCTTGCTTGTGGTAGATAAGCTTAAATGCCACCAAGCCAATTCACTATACTTTCGTCAAACCGGCCAAACAGCGACAGCGCCGGGTTTACTAACTTGACATATAAATAGTTTAAAAAGCATCTTCGATCACCAACAAACATTGGCCAGCTTGGCCCAGTGGTAACGCGCTGGGTTTGCATGCAAAATCTTGAACTTGATCTTCTTCGGAGGAAATATAGGAATAGTGAGCCGCTGCTTAACATTCTAGACGCCCTTGTTTCGTTTGTAGAATCAGTTCGCCTGGTTTAAGTAAATTGTATCGAGAATGCGTTGCCTAGACTCAGTTTACTTTTGCTGTTTTTTTGGATTTTCTGGATTTTCCCCTCCTCTCGGTAAATTTAATTACGACTCTTATTATTCACTACAAAATAACTTCGCTGTCCTATTGATACAATACAAAATGGTCTTTACTGCCCTAACAAGTTTTGTGTGGTTTGAGGGATCAAAATATTTTCCAGTTTCTCTTTTGTGGTAAGTTTGCCTTCACCTTCATGGATAACGTGTATTGATGTTTTAACCACTCAACACGTCTGCGGCCTTACCCAACGCAACAATCTTCTATCGCAATGCAGCAGCCGTTCCTGTCAAGGTAGTAGCCGTAGCAATGTATTTATTATCATTAAGCCATTGAACTGTATATTACAACATACCTTCTCACTAGTTCCTCGTCATCTCAAGAATAATTCTGCTTTCTGTTCCAGTGTATGCTTGATATATTAATGTATTGTTCGTATTAAAGACCAAGTCTCCATATGCTTTTAAGCCCTCCGGAGAATCTAAGTTCGCGCTATCGAGTGCGGCCAACTCCGTGAGAATGGTTCGACCGGAAGATCATTTCAAGTATTCTTCGACTCTTCGTTCGTGCTCCATATCTAGTATAGGGATGATACCCGATGGTATGCTCAGGTATTCCTCCTGGTGTGGGCCGAGCTGGGTGTGATATGAGTATGCAGTCGTTAGAAAAGCATCTCAACTTTAACCCCGTCTCATGCGATGTGCCCAGTACTTACGGTCTTTCCGACACGGCAAGTAGAGCTTGTCTCGGATTGCGCACCATGAATGGGCATTGCTTCTTTATTGGCGCCTTCAATGATCAGTTTATGGGAATCCATGGCTGATACGTGTATTGATAAAAGAGGACATAATGGTGGGTGGTTTTGTTCCTTTGCACTTGAAGCTTTGAATTGTTGTAGACAGATCAAAAGGGTTTTACTTTCTCTAGAAGAGATCGCTCCCACTGATAGCAAAATGGATGGTTGTGCCGAAACCTCGAGCAACGGTTCAGAAGTGAATTTGAGGCAGACATTTTAGCAAACAAGATATTTTCCCGTAATCTTCACGAACGGCAAAGAATCGACGATTATGTAATTTCACCTCCAAAATTGACTTACATGTCTTAATTTTCCCATCAGCCAGACTATGTTCTTGCATTCATTGTAATAAGTCTATCTTTCAGAGCTTGTATCATTGGTAACTATAACCTAAACTGATTACAGACTACTTCTCAGACGCGCTGGTTCACCAAGTGAGGCGACGGCATCATGATGCCTAGAGGTTCCTCAAACAGAGGTACGGTAGATGTCCCTAGAACAAATTAAGTCGACCAGGCAGTACAGTGTTGGTACTGATCTTGGGGAAGGCAGACTGGCAATCGGTGTCCCCAGTAAATAAACGTGCGTTCTTTTTCTGCAAAGATCAGAAGTAAAAATGTGCCTGCTTGCTAGAGTGTGCTGTGCCTGTTATGGTGTGCTTAGCTTGTGGATCTGGAGTGGTATTCACTTCGATGCCAGCACCAGCCCTCTAGTACGATTAATAGATCTGCAATGGCAGCGGTTCATGAACTCGTAACCCATGATCCATCAACTCGGTCTTGTTGCTATCAAACTTGGCACCCATCTGATAATCTTAAGCCATACGTGTATGGGAAGGTGTGACCAGTTTATTTGCTTCATTGACACTCTCAGAAATACTACACATTAGATAGCCTCGAAACGAGATAAAGATGTTGCGTATTGTCGCATAAAGAACTCCGAGGCATCACGTATCAGATATAGTGGGATTATAACAGATATGATCTTTTGCAACTGATCAGCCACTCCACAGCAGCTTGAACACAACCCCTGAAGCTGTAAATCGTATAACAGCGGCCCTATGTCATATGTCATGTATCAGATGTCTGATCTTGTATAGCCTGCTATCAATAAACAGATATGTACATTAGAAGGGGAAAAGGCTCGATCATGCATCAGGTCACCGACTTCATGCAAACATAGCTACCATCCTAGAAATTCCGAACGAGATATTCCTTTCTTGATTTTTGAAGCTAGAAGCTCGTTTTGTTGCATATCTTTTTTCCGGTCTCTCTTTTGTGGTAAGTTTGCCTTCACCTTCACGGATAAATTTGTAAACCCCCTTTTAATAAATTAATTATTCCATCCCCACTTAGAAAACGAGTATTAAAAATCGTTATTTCTATCCAATTCTTTCCAATATTCAATATTTGGAGTGAATACTACTAGTATTCTCAGGCCCCCACTTAGTTTGAACAAGTCTATATAAGAGTCCTCTCTCTCGATCTTAGTAACTAAGGAACGTAATCTTCTAAATAATTTTTCTGACAGCCCTTCTTTGAAATCTTTTAAACTCTGTCTGGCGACTAAGACTGCGTTGCTTTTGTGACTGTCCGACGTGGCAGAGAGCTCGACATCTTCACAATGGCTGGTGTAAGCAAAGATCGCAGGCCGTTGTTTATTGCATCGAGTGGCAGGGGTGGCGGTCGCCAACCAGTTCTCCCCAACATGGAACAGGCAGGTTCTACGAGAAGCAAGGAAAGTAACAGGGGCGATAGCGTGGCCGGTGGTACTAAAGTTCCCAAACATGGATTAGAGTCCGGCGATTAAATTGATACTGCACTCTTGAAGAAACAGAGAGTTTATCATGAGAGGTATGATTGCATAGACAAGTCGATCTAGATCTGGTACTGACATAAGCATAGTTTGTTATGGCCCAATGAAGTTGGCAACAAACCCAAAGAAAATCTGGCTGGAAGTGTAGTCACATCAGTCGGAGATTCAGTGTATGCAGGTCATATGCTCCGGTTTCTGGCCTTTAACTGACTGAGTAATAGGGATGTATTTGGAGGGCTAACTCTGAACATGATGCTTGGTACAGTAGTAAGATCTTGAACCCGAGACAGAGTCGGCGTCAATCTTCGCTCGGGAGAAAACAGCAACACGACGGGATCAAAAAAAAGCGTTCTAAAGAAACGAGCTGGAAGTCCTACCCGGAAGGTTGGGAGGAGAATGACAGCTGGGTCCCCGAAGTCGGGTATGCGTATCTCTATGATCCTGTCACATTACCCAGACTGGCTTCTCAGTTCCCACAGAATGTGTATTATTCGGATCGAGCTTTATGCGGCTTGTTGCTTGCAAACAAAGATATGCGCAGCAAGGCAATAAAGGTACCTTATGATTTAACTCAAGAAGGATATATCAAGAGAAACAGGGTCTCCAAAGGATCTCCGGCTGTGTTTGTAAATGGAAAAATAGCGATAATTGGGGGCGTACCATTGGTAGGCTCTCTGGCGTCAGACGTCGAAAAGTATGTTGGTCAATACCAACCGAAACTTAATGAAAGGCTATACGCGCTATGCTCGGCTGAAATAAGAGAAGACGCCAAAGTAGGACCTGGCATGGTTTTGAGACCAAGATTGGCGAAGGGTGCGATGTTAAGATTTCTGGTCGGTGATATTGAGTCTGCGGATGGTAGTCCGGCTTCAAACGCAGATACAGCTGGAATAGGAACGAAAATGCCTCTCAATATAACGCTCGAGCACAGCAGTGACGGTTGGTCCAGAGATCCAAGGAAGAAGAATGATGGCAAGGGTCAACGGTCAGCGTCGCAAATTTCTACACCAAAAGCAGCTGAGGCGACCGATGCAGATTCTGTTAATAAGAACCGGCGATCAGAGCTGCCAATCTCTAAGCTGCCAATCTCTACCATAACAGATACGGGTTCTGTTGGCACGAGCGCCGGGGCAATCATACGTCAAATCCAACCAGGAGGTAACAGCCAGCCATCTTCGCCGGAAGAGGTGAAATTGAAATCCGAACTAGCACGCACGAAGAAGAAGCTGAGCGATACCAAAGCGAAGTTGAAGTACGGGGCCGAGAAGGAATTAGCAAAAGTGAAATTGGATGTAGCCGAGAAGAAGTTAGCAGAGTTGAGGGTTCGATTGAGCACCGAAGAGGCAAATTCAGCCAGGGCCAAACGCACGATGGAACGGATACAACATGAAATAAATGAAGCAATGCCGCACTGAATACCTACTTGGGTACTTACTAGGGAAACAATTAGGGTCACCGCAAGATTGGCGCATGTCAGATAGGATTTAATTAAGCAATCGGTATGCAGAACCTGAGAGAAACAATGAGCGTTTGTACTATCTGTGATAGCTTGCAGTATAGTAGATCAACTAGTTGTCTGCGGATATGAGTTGAATCTTGACTTTTACTAGTAAAATTGCGCCCCGTGATCCCGCAATACATCAGGTATCTCAAATATATGAGTTTCCCAACCTCTAAAACCCTTTATCGAGAAAGAACGCCTTTGACAACGCCCTGTACAACTTTCCTACCCTCAATGGCTATTTCGCCAATTCTGCTCTCATCACCACTTCCCTCGGTAAGCCATCGCTTCAAGAGGTCATTACTCTCCTTGGGCTTCACATCGTCTCCTCGCGTGCCAACTGTGATATGTGCGACTTCGTTCACGCAATCCCATCCATCGTCAACTAGACGGGCAACAATAGCCATGATACGGTCGTCCCATACAATCTGTAGGTATTTATTAGCTTCGCCACCCTGCTAATAGATATCCAGATGTGACTTACTCTTTCCAGCATAACCTGACAATCGCCTAGCTTACTGGCCCACGGGTCCGCTGCTGTATACATATCACTATATCTCTGCCACAATTCGGGGTGTTGCTTGGAAGATGCTCGGTGTATGAGGGTGACGTGAAACTCTGGCTGGATTCGGCGAGTGTCTTCTAGTGTTTTATAGAACTTTGCTTTATTTGAAGATACGCCAGAGAATGCCTCATCAAGAGTCTCCTTAATAACGTCTCTCCGGAGGTTGATAGATACATATTCTAATGGCTTCTTCTTCTTGATTATCTGTGGTTGCTATTAATTCTGATATTAGTAAAGTTATTCAACTAGTTGTTGGCTTGTTGCCTCTTACTGGTCTGCTGTTCTCCTTCGAGACTTTGTTATTCTTTGGCCCACGTCCAACATCATGCCTGAGATCTGGCTTATAATCGCTCAATGCAAATTTAACTGCTTCATCAAGTTCTTCGCTCGTAGGCATGTCGGTGAAAAGTTTCGGGTACCGTGCTGACAGCTGACTAACAATAGTCTCAAGATTCTGGCGAGAGTCCTGCGTGGGATCGAGATCGATACAAGAGTCAAATCCATCATCCGGCGAAGCAAAACTGTTCAATGGTTCAAACCGTTGTATAAACCCTTCCATAATACCAACGACCTTCTTCATGTCCGTAGCAGCCTGGATAGTCTGATGGTTGTCGCCACGAGCAAGGACTCTATCTTGTGTAACCTGTCGAACCTTATCGAGAGCCTCTCGGTCATGAACGAAGTTTAGCGCAACCAGGCGAACGTGTGGATGAGTGAGCTTGACATCGTCAATGATCTGTCTGCGTTCGTGTCTTTGGGCGTTATTTCGATCGGCAATGACGACTGGTTTGTTCTCGAGTTGTGTGAGAACTTCCTTCGTAAATCTAGGCGGCCGGTTTTTGCCTGTGATGTTATCATTCTGGACATGACCCCAACCGAATAAATGACCAAGAGCAAGTGCAATAGTTGTCTTTCCGCAACCAATAGTGGCAATAGGAACCAGGATCACATTTTTGCTGACGTCTTCTGGGGCTCCTCCGATGTTTGCATATTCCTGGCGAATAATGTCAGAGCCTTTTAGATTGACTTCCTTCAAGAAATCATTCCGCAGCTTGATGATACCGTGGTTGTGTTGATACTGGGCTCCCAACTGAGAATTTTCAGCAAGGCACCTTCGCACATACAGAAGATATTCCTCGGTGATCTTGATGTGCTTCTTAAAGTGTGGTGGCCTTCCAGCAATAATAGCCTTAGTACACTCACGCCACTGCCGATACATTAGATAAGGTTCTTCAAACTTGTATTTAAAGAACCAATCGGCATATTTTCCGGACGAATCCACTCGAGTTTTGCAGCGAACTACGAACCCCTCAACATCTCGGCCCTGGTAAGATCCGGTTTCTGCTACTTCGTCGAGGAAGGTTTGGGTAGCTTGAATATCGTCCAGTACCAGAAAGTCTGTCTTTTTAAAGCCCCACTCGGCCGCGAAAGCCTGGACTTGATCTCCAGGGTAAGTCATAAATTCTGGAAGATTGATGTTTATACCATGGAGATACAGTCCGGCATCCTCTCCAGTATAGGCCAAAATGTGTTCTTCGAAATCATCGTCACAAAGCTCGGCTACGGCAGTAGCGTTCCTTCTTCGTAACTCTCTGGCGAGATCTTCTCGCGACTTGCCAATAGCCGTGAGCTGCTTGTTAACCCATTTGTCGGCTGCCAGCGCATGGCTCATCTCTGCGTTCGCGCCGGGTCCTGTGGAGTGCTTGCTACAAACAAGAAGAGTACCGTCATAGAGACCACTAATGAATACTATGCATCCATTCTCCTTAAGACTTAGCTCATACGGGCCCTTGGTCGCAGTTTTAATGTTGCGCCATTTTGTAGCATGCACTTCTTCGGTATTAAAGAATTTGTCATAACCACGAACAGCGATCTCGGATTGGCCTTTTTCATTTGTGCTGGTGAAGAGACCTCTGGCATAGGTCGGTAGGTCGTCACGCTTATAATCCCAATCTTGGAATCGCCAAGAGTTGACGGCAATCTTTGCTGGAGATCCCACAACATCAAAGGAGGTTGTCTTGCAACTAAAGCTCTTCTTGCCTCCATTGGGGCTCTTCTTTGTGGCTTCTCCAAGATTTTTTATGAGAGTCTGGACTTCCTCTATGTCTTGAGACGCGTAAGGGACATTTTGGAGGCCCGCCATGACTGCAATTGTGGGGTAATACCGTGAATTTGTAAATGGTTTTGGAAGAGAAACAAAGTGAGATGTTTTGAAGGATGATAGAAAGGATCGAAAAGATCTATTTAAGGTGGGCGGAGGATACTTGTATGTAAAGAATTTCTTGATAATTGACATGAATATTGAGCCTTTGACTCTATCTCTTGGTCTTTTATACTCGTAAATAAAGAAAAGGATGTGTACCCATGAAGTATCAACTCTTCAAATCCTTCCCTGGATCCTTGTCCACAAAGGAGTCATGCGGCGTAGACGGTGAAGATGATTCTTCTATCTTTTATATGCCAGTCAGTCTGTCTGTTTGCAGTTGTAGCAAGGTACTGTTTACCTAAAGAAGCATAAGGTCAAATATGGTGAGCAAATTTTT
This sequence comes from Rutstroemia sydowiana, assembly GCA_000812895.1. NCBI lineage: Eukaryota > Fungi > Ascomycota > Leotiomycetes > Helotiales > Rutstroemiaceae > Rutstroemia > Rutstroemia sydowiana. The sequence goes on from JWJB01010526.1 coordinate 11,015, forward strand.
GTAAAGAGGCTGAGCCATACCCAGCAGTGTAGTCACCCAACTGATAATAAGACTCTTATTTTGTTTTTCTTTTATGCCTTGAAGACAAGTGGGGTGAGGCAAGGCAAAAAATAGTCGGGGAATCGGACTATGCGGCCGCTTGGAAAAATAGGCAAACCCCTCCACCCCTCCAATCTTTAAATTTCATTATTGTATAATTGTTGAGAAGTTCATTAATTTACACCCAAGGCTTAAAGGACGCAGAGATCAGTGATTCAAAATTTAAAATGTCTCAAACACAACCTAATCCTTTTCTGTTGGCAGCTGATAACTCCCCTGAACTCCTTCCTCTCCTCCGATCGAACCCCTCATTGGCTTCTGCCCAAGATGAAAATGGGTACTCATTAATGCACGCTGCTGCCTCTTACAATCATCTGGACCTTTTGCGAGCACTCGTAAACGAATTCAACGTCGATGTCAACCTGAAGGACGCGGATGGCGATACAGCATTATTCGTTGCTGAAACTCTAGACTGTGCAAAGATATTGGTTGAAGAGTTACATGCGGATATAAAAGTCAGAAGTGCGGAAGATGCACTCACTGCAGGAGAGAGAATAGAACAGGAGGCAGAGTTTACAGAAGTTGCTGTTTATCTGCGTATCAAAACACTAGAGTCTGAGGACGATCGCGCCCAAGTGATTGGCACGAGCGGTCCAACTGAGATAAATACGACACATCCACCACCTGTACCCGAAGGTCTTCAGGTCAATATTGGCACTATGAACCCGGATGATGATGTAGGAGAGGTGGTCGACCCCGAGTTCAGACGCCGTATCGAAGAATTGGCCGCCAGAGATGATTTCGAAACAACTGAAGGCCAGGCACAATTGAGGGAACTAATAACAGAGGCACTTTCTGGGGAAGTGGGACAGGGACGAGAAATTCGCCAACGCACTGAATGATTACAACTCTAAGCTACCTCCCACATAACATACTCATTTAGTGCATCTGGCACCTTAAGTACAAGACAATTACTACCTTCGCCACCCCATCTCTCTTCAAATCCTCCAACGTAATATGAACACCACGAATCTTCCGGTACTCTCAATAGCGCTTGCACCAACGTTTTATGGGCCCAAGACGAGGAGATGAAACCCGTCCATGTGACTTTGACCAGACTCCCTGGAGTAGTAGAATCTCCTGGTGGGGCATACCGACACAGAAACGAATCAACTCTATCAGAAGAATTGACCCTAGGACTTTCGAGGGATATGAGTGAAAGCCATTCGTGTGTCTCCACGGCGAAGTCTTGAAAATCCCCGTCGTAGCTGTTGTTGCTATCCACCGTTGGCTTGAGCATGGGCATGTTGACCTCAAGGCCATGCAATATCGTGGGTAAACAGGTGACCTTGTGGGGATGGTGTGGCTGGAGCGGATCCTCTGACAGAACTGATATAGTCATTAGCAAGGGAGAAGTACATGCTTTGCAACAGAGTTACTTGGGATTTTACCAATGGCTCCCAGATCACAAAACAACCATGTGACTGGAACTGTGAGAATGTTCTTAAAGGCATATACAATTCTATCGAAACCCTTCTTGCCATGTAACATTGATGGAAGTCGAAAATTTATCTCGACAACTGTGAGGTGATTAGCATCTTAAATTTTTTGGAACCATCGAAAAGTTACTCCAACGGCTGCGATGCTCCCTTTTCCCCTTAGTTCCTTCTGGTTTTCCTACTAAACCACATCTCTCATAAGTCTCCTTGTCTAGATGCAACGTTAAGATGCCTACTGAGGTTAGAATTATTGTGTTGGGAAGTGGTAGGATGAGCACCGTACCCTCCCTCAAAGAGTAAACATTGTCAACGCCTATACGCCCCTCAGATAGCATCAATATGTTCCCTGCGATCTAGTTAGCCCCCTCCCGTATGAATTTATAGATTTCGCAAGCCCCGTAGCATTATATCTCTATTACTCACCTTTCTTGATATACTCGGTGAAAAAGTTACCCTCCAGTAATGCGTTCAAAGACAAGATAACTCGACTGTAAACAGGATTCCTATTCTCCGCAAAAACCTCATCTTCAATGATCTCATAAAGCTCTTTCGGTAATATCATCTCTACCTTATTGATAAATTTCTGATTGAGGATATTGACAAAAGGTTTCCTCATTACCGGTGGTTGTTTGGGGTCCAGATGACCCATAGTACCGTGTGTAATGTAGCATTTCTGCTCATGTTTGGTATCCTTAGGGAAGTTCAACATTTTTCGGATACGACTTTGATGTTGTTGACTTCCAGGGACTTTGTGATATCCTAGAGTTTCAACCCAGAACAATTTTGATGTTCGGACTAAAGAGGTTAGTGTTTCGTGCAGGGGCCGCAATTAGTGCGATAAGGTTACAGCGTACGCTACGGACGACCCTTGAAAATAATTATTTTTGGAGGGGTAAATTTTGGAGGAGTCAAGTTACCAAGAAACAGCATCAAAAAAAATCAACCCCTGCAGCTCAATTAACCAGTCATTGATTCGCCGTGAAGAATACATACATTCTAATCGTTAAAGATATATCATATTTCAGTAATACTTTTGAAGAGCTGACTTTATCCACCGCCCCATTGCCCTTGTCTTGTTTGCTTGCAGCTTGAGACACTCAAGTCGACCGGTCGACCTATTCTCTCTCAGAATTACGTTGATATCAACAGAGCAAAACTGATCGGTCTGGAGTCTGGAACTTCCTATTGAAAGATCTTGGTCATTTCATATCTCAACATGAGATTTTGGATCAGGTTCACCCAAACGCACGAGACATTTCGCCTTGCAGAAATACAGGCTCTAGCGGAACTCGAGTGTATTGACTTGGAAGTACTCTTTTATAGCCTCGATGTAAGTTTCATATGATTCTGGAAGTTACAGAACTGCTCCTAAGTTACCA
>JWJB01010527.1:0-12090 GCA_000812895.1 Rutstroemia sydowiana
CGATATAGGGGGAGTGTGGGAGGAGGAAGGGGAGGAGGATGTGGGACTATGGGAGGAGTTGGGGTTTGCATAGCAGGACTAGGAAATTGTTTGGGGGAAAAGTGTGGAGCCGGTGTGAGTTGGTTTGGCATGCTTGCTGGATGGTGTGGTCCGAGGGAAGGAAAGCACTCAACGAGGTTGCTCACCCTACTTCTTTCTCTATATCTAGATGGGTTGAGGATTCACACACAATGGATTTCACACAGCACATAGCAGCACGCATCCCCGTTATCAACTATTGCCTTACGTGTCAAGCATCTGTGTGGTGTGTATCATACGATAAGCAAACAAGGCAATTCACTGAAGCAATTTTCATTTTATCGCCGCAATGACTAATATAAAGTACAATGTGAATTTTTGCTCCTCACAATTCTAAAGGATATTTACCTCGATCTATTATAATAGCACACATTCTAACGGATGTTCCCATTCATAAATTCCGCTTCCAATCCAATTTTTTTCCTATTCCATTTCCCCTTCTTTTCCCGCTGCGTTTATTCCTTCTTTGGCTTATTATCAAGCAGAGTAGTTTTCTGCATGAAGAATTGCCTCTCTAGGAACTTGAGTCCTTCGTCAATTATTCTATACATGACGTTAGTATGGGCTCACAACAAAACATAACACCGTCCGCGCCTAAGAGCAAAGGGTAACAGCAGGAGGTACTTACATAACAGGGGCACTAATAACCATAACCGCCGTCCACTCGTTCAAATTCAGCGGTAAAATTGAGAACAGTGTCTGCAGAATTGGTGTGTAAAGCAACGCAAAATGAAGCGCCATCGATAGCGTGATCGCATAAACCAACATCATATTCTCCCACAATGGAAGCGTGAGCAGCGACTCGCTAGATGAAAGCGCATTCATTGCATTCAACATCTCGATGACTACGAGAATTGAGAGCGAGACCGTCGATGCCGATTTTGCCATATCGTCAGAAAACATCTGGCAGCCAATCTCGGAGAATTGCGTCGAGCAACGGTGGAAGTGCGAGAGTTGCCAGAATGTGATTTGTGGCCCTTCGGAATTGTACATGAACCACCATGCGTAACCAGCTACCGTAGCGAGACCAACATAGATACCAATTACCATGTAGCGGAAGAAGAGCCAGCCACCAATTAACGCTTCATCACGTTTTCTTGGTTGTCTTTTCATCACATCATGATCAGGTGGATTGAAGGATAGAGCTGTAGCTGGCAGACCATCGGTGACGAGGTTAACCCAAAGTAATTGAACAGGAATCAAAGCCTCTGGCATACCGACAGCGGCTGTCAAGAAGATAGAAACAACCTCACCGATATTGGATGAAATCAGATAACGAATGAATTGTTGAGTGTTGTTGTAGATAGATCGTCCTTCTTCAATGGCAACTTCGATCGTGGCAAAGTTATTGTCGGCAAGAACCATATCGGACGCCAATTTTGAAACATCTGTACCAGAACCCATAGCAACACCAATATCAGCTTTCTTGAGAGCTGGTGCATCATTGACACCGTCACCAGTCATAGCCACAACCTCACCAGCAGATTGCAAGAGATCCACAAGCTTAGACTTGTGACTTGGCTCAACTCGGGAAAACAAAGAGGCTGTCTTAGCAGCATGTAACTGCTCGCTTTCACTGAGGTTGTCAAACTCTCGTCCAGTATAGCTTTTGCCTTTCAGATCTTCGTATTCACCAAAAACGCCAATTTGTTTGCAAATCGCCTCCGCAGTGTTACGATTGTCACCAGTAATAACAATGACTCTGATTCCAGCTTCCTTGCACTTTCGAATCGAGCCAGCGACCTCAGGACGAGGAGGATCAAGCATACCGACGAGACCGAGTAGAGTTAGCTTTTGTTCGAGTTGAGAGTATTCAGAAGTAGTTTTGGCAGTCTTTAACAATGGGTTTGATCCAACATCTTCCAAGCTGGCCAAGGCGATAACACGAAGACCTCTGTTTCCATAATCGACAACCTCTTTCATCAATAGTTCCGAAAGGCTTTCCGTAAGTTGAACTCTCTTGCCATTCGCACCAACCAGAGCATGTGTGCATCGGTCAATAATAGCTTCAGGTGCGCCTTTGACAAGTAGTTTTTGTTGTTGGCCATTACCGACAAGAACAGACATGCTTTTTCTATCACGAGAAAATTCGTAGGTTGCAAGGCGAGGAGTTCTCTTCTCGTACCAAGAGCTAGCAAGATGGAGGCATTCACCAGGTGAGATGGTGGCTCTAGACTGGTTATGGGTAGCATCTTGAGTTCCAATCTTCTCGACCATCACACGTAAGGCACCTTCAGTAGGTTCTCCGACATTTGAATAGGTACCGGATTTCGAGTCGAACGCAAGAGCTGATTCGTTACAAAGAGCAGCAACCTCGGCAATTTGGAAGACTGTATTTGACTTTTGGGCTACGTCTTTCACTACAACACCATTGGAGAGTACGTTTCCGCTGGGGGCAAAGGTTGTGCCTTCAACTTCCAATTCTTCCAAATCAGTTCCTGATTCGCTGATGTATACGAGTTTATTGACGCTCATCTGGTTAGTTGTAAGAGTACCGGTTTTATCCGAGCAAATTACGCTGCAACTTCCCAAAGTCTCTACAGAAGGCAAGCTTCGGACAACGGCGTTCTTAGCAGCCATTTTACGGGTACCAAGAGCCAAGCAAGTTGTGATGACCACAGCAAGACCTTCTGGAATAGCTGCAACTCCAAGAGAAACCGCAATCTTGAGATAATAGATAGCTCCCTTGGCGACGCTGCCGTGAGAGGGGTCGTTGAAATGAGGAATATTGATGAGCCAAACCACGATACAGATAACCGATATAACCTTTGCCAAAGTGTCTCCGAAGTCATTGAGCTTTTGTTTGAGGGGGGTTGGCTCAGATATTTGTGCCGTAATGCTTTCGTGAATATCACCAATGGCTGTGTTGGGTCCAGTAAGAACTACAATTGCGGTTGCATGTCCGTTGACAACGGTGGTTCCGGAAAATAACATGTTGATTTGATCTTGCTTGACAGCTTTCAAATCCTTTACCGCATCTGTATCTTTCCCAACACTCTCACTTTCTCCGGTAAGAATTGCTTGATCGACCGAAAAACTGTTGCTCTGGATCCCGAGAATTCTGCAGTCTGCTGGAATTCTATCTCCGACCGCGATTGTAATGATATCACCGGGGACCAGATCTTCTGCGCGAACCCTTGTAACATGACCATTTCTGATAACCTTCGCTTCGTTTGCTGAGTATTCTTGAAGGGCGGCAATTGCTTTTTCAGCGCTACTTTCTTGCGATACACCGACGACGGCATTGAGAATTAAAATTGTGAGGATCTATATTCATCTGTCAGCCAATTGATCATCCTTCTCAGGTAAATTATTACATACAACTGCGGGGTCCACGAAAGCCGTCCATCCTCCTTCATCCTCAAATAGAGCCAACACAAAAGAGATTGCGGCGGATCCGAGTAATATAATAACTAGCTGATCTTTGAATTGTTCTAGAATTAGTTGCCATATAGGAGTAGGAGGTTCCTCGGCGATTGCTATCGTATATATGATTAGTGAAGCTCTTTTTTATTCGGCGCAAAATAGTTGCTAGCTATTGCTAATTGGGACTTTTCTTACCATTGCGACCATGTTTCTCTCTGAATTCTTGGACTTGTGAATCCGTGAGGCCTTGAGTCTCAGATACTGAGAAATGTTCAAGGACCTCAGAGGTCGAATGGGAATATGCACTGTCCATCTTCTATATGCAATGTTGTAAAAGACGTGGGGCAATGTAGAGTAGGATTGTAGCGATGACAGCCACTTTATTTAAGTTGTTTGTATCATCTAAATAAGTAGAATTTATGGACAGATTGCAAAGAACTAGAAGAATAATTCTATGGAATTCTAAATTATTATAATATCTTTTTTTTTTTTATGAGAGCGGCAAAAAATAATATAGCCAATTCCCTTATAACTTCAAAGAGAGGGAGATAGAAAAGACCCTTCAGTATATTTATCAAGAACAAGTGTCCTTCTGAAATTTCCTCAAAAAGTCAACTGAAGTTAACCTTAGATAGTAAATAAATTTAATTCGTTAGTTTGTCATGAAACTCACTAATAGTAGATTACTAAGCAAAGATGGGATGGGAATTATGGGATAAATAGAATAGAATAGAATTGCTATTAAAAGTTGCTGCTTCTGCTGCCTTTTTCAACTTTGAGGCCGTACTTTTTGGATACCAGTACCAGTACCCTGCCAATTCGGTTCGGGTTGGACTTTATATTTGATACTGCTGCTTCATAATTTGTACAGTACCTTATAAATATAGGATTACAAGTATCATAACTTTTTAGCTCAAGAAATATTTTCCATTTCTCCTACCGTACTCTACAGTATGGAAATAATAAATCGAACTTGTTGGTTACCCGCTCTGCATCCATCAGCATTCTATTTCTTCGGATCTTATTGATAGGGACATTGTTCTCCGCCTAATGCAAGTAGAGTACCTAAGTAGATACTTCATCCGAACATATCAGCCAAACCTTTGTATTGGGAGTCATTGTAGCGTGGTTCTAATAGTACCATAGCCATTTTAGCAATGTAGTTCCTTGGCTTGAGCTCCTTTTTTATATGTACAGAGGGATAGGGATATCTGTAGGTACCGCAACCTTAAATTTCCTTTTATATCGGCCGATGAATTGTAAGTATATCTTGCACAGTACAAAACTGAAAATGCATGTCGAGATAACCTCATATTCATGGGAGGATCTCTCACAAGGATTAAATCTCGGAAACTGAGGGGCAATAAAGGCGAGTACCGTAAACAAATAACAAGGGGGTAACAACAATAATATCAAGAAGTGATTGACTTGTACTGTCTAAAGTTACCCGTATGTCTTGACTCTCTATCTCTGTGAAGTTTCCATTGTGACTTCATATTCTTCGCTTTTCTTTAGGATTTATATTGCTGAATTCCGATTGGAACATTTTGTACAGTCATAGAAAGATTCGCTTTGAGATTCTGTGCAGTTCTTTCCGCCTTCAACAACTCAAACATTATTGGTTGGAAGTAAAGTAGAATGCGTAATCCTTGAATGTTCTTGAAATTTACCACGAGGTGAACAGGTAGGCAACATCATTCGTCACATCTTCGGGAAGCGCTGGCATCATGGTGCTTCAACTAATCTAGGTTAATCTTCTTTCATTAGTTCTCATCACTCATAGACTATACATAAAGGTATATCCGAAAAGGTATATACTTATGAGGAAATGACTCAAATCTTGGAAAGTTGAGACTTGAGAGGGAGGCATAAGGCATAGCATTGGCAGATTGATATTGATGAAAATGAGCGGGAAGAAAGACGATAACCTGGGCTTGGTCAATGAACTGGGGGTTTTGATTGATCTCCAGGCTACTCCTTTCCTTCGTCATATGTAAGATTACCTTGAATGAGAAGAGTAACTTGATTCATTCAAACGACGGTGATCATTCTTCAAAGAGATTCTAATCATCTAATCATCTAATAATGCCTCGATATCACATCAATACTTCTGTATTTTGGTATTTTCAAACAAATCACATACATTACCACTACAGTAAATGGTTCGTTCCATATATACTATACAGTGCATTATTTTTTACAGGCCGACTTGACTTGCTTGTTTGTAAAAGTGTTCTCGTACAGTGCTAGTAAAACTACCCTACCTACATAACATCTGGATTCCGGTGGCCCACTTGGTCTCATTTGGTTCTCCCAGTTGTCATGGGCCATGGCATGGGAAAACCCACTTTCTTAGAAGTTTAGAACAGCGGGACGTGGGGCAAGTCTTTAACATGAAGTTATGAACCAACCCTCTTATATTATTTTAATAGGAAATTCAAATAATAAATCGGGCAATATATACATCCGTAACAATACTAATAATCAAAATAATAAAAAACAAATAATAAAAAAAGAAAAGAAAAGACTCATGAAATGAGGATTCTTTATTATAAAATGTATGGAACTTTAACTTACTTGACTCAATACTTTTACCCAACTTGTACCAGTACTTTATACAGTACAAATATTGTATACAGTACATAAAGATAACCCCTCATTCTTCTCATTATGGTACGAGTAACGAGACTACCAGACTATGATCGAAACTGTTTTCCTAACGTTCTACAAAGGAATGGTGAAAATGATGATGATTGGTGAGAAAGGAATAAAAAATAATCCGTTATCTCATTTCCAGAAGCTTTGGAAGGAATATATAAACATAAAATAGATAATATCTCATACATATAGTACGTAGTTGTTGTAGTTGTTGTAGTTGGGTGACTGACCGTATTTTTTGTACTGTACTGTACTTGTGTCTGTCTACCTAACCTACACCTACCCACCTCCACCCAGGTAGGTACTGGTACTTCATCATCAAGATCCATCCATCCATATTCGTTCAATATCCGCGCGCCTTTACATATCATAAGTTGGCTATATACGTACTTCATAGATACCTATAATAGGCATAAATAAATAGTATATCTTCAATTTTATTCACTATTATGATATTGATAACTTCTTTTAAATAAACCTTTTTAAATTACTTACTCGTATAACTTAGGTAAATAAAAAAGTGAATCAAAAGTTTGTAAATATTGCTTCGAAATTATAACCAACACCTTTTTTTTAATAACACACCAGTACAGCAAGCAAAAAAAAAAAAAGATATGAGTGCAGTGCTTGTTACTTTTCTATAGAGAGCCCAGTCCCAATTTCTTGCCCATTTTAAATTTATCTCGCTAAATAATTCAATCACATCGTTAGTTCTCTTTTTTTTTTCCTTCTTCTTCCTCTTCTTCCCATGATTTGGTTGTATTCCACCTTATTTTACTCCTCCTTAACCTTTTTTTTTTTACTACCACCACCACCAAAACCAACACTGACCACTTCTTTTTGCACTTGCAAACCTCCCCTTCCTCTTTTTAATAAAATCAACAAACAACCCACCACCCATCAACTTTCTCTCAACTAAACAAACATACTAAAATTTCCCGTTATTCCCTCTCCATTATTTTCTCTACTTTTCTACAAAATACAATCAATTAAATCTTCTTTTTAATACAGAAAAGATGACAACTGAAGTAAGTTTTCTTTCTATTTACTATCATACCTCGCTGGTCGTGTGTGGATTTCCCCCCCGTTTTCCTTGTATTTTTGGAATTTCCCCTCCATGATTTATGGTTGAAGTGACCAAATTTACCCTCCTCTTTCAACCTTTTGAATATCCTACTCTCTTATTCATATCATCTTATTTATGATCTTTGGCTAATATTTGATTGTGTTTTATAGCGTGAAAGGTACGACTCTATCGACGTTGATGCGGCTCTTCAACATTCTCTTTATTAGCGTATGGGTACTAACAGCCTTACAGCAAGACTTTCCTCGCAAGACTTTGCGAGCAGGCTGAGCGTTATGATGAGATGGTTACTTACATGAAGGAGGTGGCCAAGGTACGCGATACTCGATTTTCCTTCATTCTAGATTACGGCGCGATGATGGTACTGATAGCGCGTGATATCTTAGTTGGGCGGGGAACTCACCGTTGACGAACGAAACCTTCTTTCCGTTGCTTACAAGAACGTTGTTGGCACAAGACGTGCTTCTTGGCGCATCATTTCCTCGATCGAACAGAAAGAGGAATCTAAGGGTACTGATAAACACGTTTCCACCATCCGTGATTATCGTCAAAAGATCGAGACCGAGTTGGAGAAGGTCTGCCAAGATGTTCTTGACGTTTTGGATGAGTCCTTGATCCCCAAGGCTGAGTCTGGAGAGTCCAAGGTCTTTTACCACAAGATGTATGTCTTATCGCTCTACAATACTTTGCGCCCGGTGGAGGTCCTTGAAGGCACAGACTGACAGTAATCATAGGAAGGGAGATTACCACCGCTACTTGGCTGAGTTCGCCTCAGGTGAGAAGCGCAAAGTTGCTGCCACCGCTGCTCACGAGGCTTACAAGGTATGTCGTATCGCAACTCTGTGTTCATGATGTTCACCTCTGACTTTGGAAATAAACAGAATGCCACTGATGTTGCACAAACCGAACTTACCCCCACTCACCCAATCCGTCTTGGTTTGGCCCTCAACTTCTCAGTCTTCTACTACGAGATCTTGAACTCACCCGACCGTGCATGCCATCTTGCCAAGCAAGCTTTCGATGATGCCATCGCCGAGCTCGATTCGTTATCTGAGGAGTCTTACCGTGACAGCACCCTCATCATGCAACTTCTCCGCGACAACTTGACCCTCTGGACCTCATCGGATAACGGTGAAACCGAGGCTACTGCTGCTGGAGATGCACCAAAGGAGGCTGAGAAGGTAGCTGAACCCGAAGTGAAGGCAGCAGAGGAACCCGCCGCCGCCGAAGCCGCACCTGCAACCGAATCTTAGATCTCTTTATGCTCTCACGGAATTTCTTCGTCTTAGTTCAATGTTGTGAATCTTCTGGAGTGGCTGGAATATACCTGGCTTGCCGGTGGAGGGATTTCAGCATGATGGTTAGGGGAGGGAGTTGATATGAAAGGCAGAATTAGGTGCAGCTTTGCGAATACCTTGCGATTTGACAAAATTGCACCACCATTTTGCGAATTCTGATGATGATGTTGTTCCTTTTCCTTGTTGTTTCTGGTTGCGATGTTTCATTTACGGTCGTATTCTCAATATCAGTGGCCATGTCTTTACCTTCCAAAGTTAGACAAAGCAGAACTACTCTGATTAACAGAATCCATATCTTTTCCCCAACACAAATACAAAGACAAAAAACATGGGACACAAACACAGAGCCTCAACGGCAAAACAAATAGACGCAACTTTTAGGGAAATGAAGAAATCAGAAAGCAAACACAAAACCAGAAGCATGAAAATAGTTGCCCACATTTTAAATTTTACAAGTTCTCTTTATTTTTCTTGCCGATTGTTGATACTACTATGTATGTCCTCTTCTTCAATGTATGATGCTTCCTTTTCTTGTTATCTTTGAATTGCCTATGTTCTATGTTTTGGTTTGTTATCTTGGTCCTAATGCGTCGTGCGATTATGATTATGCTTATGATATTGTGTTTTATATGTGTCATGATGTGTTTTGCTGTGCGTGCTGTGCTATCTGTGCTATGCTATGCTATGTTATTTTGTTGGGTTATGTGTATGCTGTGTAGTGTGGCGCGGTGTGGCGTGCTTGTTGCATGGTGTAGTCAGTAAGTGGTCTGCGTATATGGTGCGGTTTGTGGTTTGGGATCGAATGGAATTGAAGGTCTATGGGATTGGTATAAAGATGTCTGAGAGAAGGAAGTGTGCGTTGGGTTTGATTGATTGACTGATTAGTGAAGACGAGTGCTGATATATATTGGAATGATATATGATATGCTTTCTTTTTCTTCTTGGGAATTTGTATGAATGAGTGAGTAAGTGAGTGATGCTGTGAGAGAGATGATGAGGGTGAAGAGCTGAGAGTTGGTGGTATAGTGATGGTAGGTAGTGTGTTTGACTTTCATCAATCATGGCTTCTGTAAAGCAAGTCATGGCCAATAAGTAGATCATCAATTGGCTAGGTTCTAGTATATAGTATACTATCATGAAGATGAATGGGTGTTGTTTAGGAGGAAGATGAAAGGAATTTGGGATTTATAATGGTTTCTATTATATCTGCATGCTTGTAGTGCAACTACCTGGTTAGTGGTTGGGAAGGTTTTGGGTTAAGGTTGATTTCATTCGCATTTGTCCTTCTTCTGCTCCCCATTCTTTTCAGGAGCTGGTGGAGAGGAGCAGAGGGCGATGACGATATATAGATAGATGAGTGCTGGGGGTTTGATGCTATAGTGCATTATACTTTGCTGCACAGTGCTTTTCTCTCCCATTTCCTCGCTTTTCTAGTTCCATCACCATCCACCATCAATCTACTTAAGATCTACAGTATTCCAATCTACCCTATCACTCACTTTAAACCCATCGACAACAACCAGTTACCATTCATCATCTTGAAATTTTCCACTTGCTCCGAGAAACCTCACAAAATGGATTTTCAATCTCGTTCGCAGCTATTGCCATTTTCATCACCACTTTTTACGCATTCTTCATTACTCGTAACACAGTCATGTAGCCATTAAGACATGTTATAGTTATATCAATGATACAGCAGTGCAAAGTGAAGTGAAGTGAAGTGAGAACAGCAGAAGTTGAAGTATGTAGCAGGCTAGTTATCAGCAAGAAGACCTTAAGAAGAATGTTCATAACAGCCAGGGGGTGTTTCTACGAGGTGTTCATGATGCAGGTGATTATTATTCGTTCAGGGCGATTGGGTGAGATTATAGAAAGGGTGGTTTGGATCATGAGGGGAAATGGTACGGGGGAGCTTTCGGGATTGATGTGGATGGGTGTACATGATGGTGTAACTTGTATTTTTTGAGCAATCGGGTTGGATTAGAATGGATTGGATTCTATGGCTGGGGTTGTTTGTTGGGATATTCATATGTTCATGGTTTGAGGGGTGGAGTATGGATGTGAGGATTTGAGGATGTGAGGAGAGGATGCATAAGGTAGTCAATCACATCAATACTGGGTAGCTGGCTAGTTGTTACAACTATAAGTATCTAATGATATGTCTTAAACTATGGCCATCTGAAACTTGGAGTGGTGATATGCTAATAAAAGGGCACCGAGATGTAGATGATGCAAATGTAAGTACTATAAATATAAAATGTGGGATTGGAAATTAGAAAACGAAGTAAGGCGAAATAGAGGAACGTGGCAATTTATGTCGCACTGAATGTGATGCTATGCTGCCCATTTGTTTGGATATCATCAATCATGTCTTGTATTGTCATGTTTTGCGTTGCGTTGCATCAAGCTTAATGCTAACTCCGGTAAGATCTAATACTACAAGTGAAGTAAGGTCTTTGCTAGTCGTCACTTAATCTTGTCTGCCCTTCAATAATCTCTTGGTGACCTTGTCCTTCTCGATGATATAAACGTGGGCTCCCCATCCTGACAACGCATCTCTATCAACGGCATTCAAAAGTGCTTGGGATATGGTTTCGAAGAGATCTTCTGGTTCCTGAAGTTTTGTGTTAGCGTGAGAATAGGGAAGAAAAAGGTAAAGGTGGAGAATATAGGTCATCTTGAAAGACATCAAAGATAAAAATTAGGATAAATGACAAGAAAAAGCTCACCAGATCTGGCTCCCACAACCCCTCGCAAGTTCCAAACAACTGATCACTCGCTGTTCCACTAACAATGAAATCCTTTGCAAAATCGATACACCCAATACTATCAAACCCGCAAATAAATGGCTTCCCACTCGTCTGATCGATACCCGCCACCACAGGGCTCACGAAAAACGGACCAAATCGTCGCTCATACAAACTTGAGCTAACCAAATTTGCCATCGTCTTGGGGGAAATAGATCGCTCTTCGCGGAGTCGGTACATGTTGACTTTGTAACGGAATAGGTCGGAAACGGTAGAGACATCGGTTGCGAGACCGGTCAAACCGAGGTATACGGATGGAGAGTAGTTGAAGATCTTGGGGAAGTTGTTCGAGACGGTGAGGGATTGCAGACCAAGACGGAGATCGCAGGCTATGGCGACACAGTCTTTGCCTACCATGGCAACGCAAGCACCGCCGTCTAAGAAGGGTTAGCTGTGGTTTGGAGGGGTTTATGGGGTCTGGGGTAGCTGCGAATATGCATGGTGTGGGAGAGAAGATTGGGTGTATATTCTTACTGATTGAGAATGGAGAACTCTGTGGTTTGAGAAAGATTGTTAGCTATACTTCATTGCATGCGCATGTAGAAATTTGTTCAACATATAAAGCAGAACAAGAGAAATAGAAGATCACTAACCATTGTGTATGTGTAATATCTATACCTGGGAAAACAAACTGGGTATCCTTAACCTAGAAAATCGCACGATCTCAAATATCAATAACTTCCACTATCGTAAGTGAAGTCGGCGTTGTTATGGAGTCGAGATTTGCGATTGAACTGAGATGTAGAGAGAGATATTGAGGTACGGTAGGTTGTTCTAGCCAGAGAGCAAGCTTACAAGG
>JWJB01010528.1:0-19783 GCA_000812895.1 Rutstroemia sydowiana
GTATAAAAATAGAAAAAAAATTTAATAAATAATTGAAAAAAGGTAAATTATAGAATATTACAGTATATACACAAATTTAAATTATATAATCAAAAAAAAAATCAATAGATTTCAATTTTTTATAAATACAGAAATTTTTTTAATTTGTTTGTTTTCTTTTATTAGGAAATTAGAAAGATTAAGATAGTAATTTGAATTATATAATTAAAAGAAAAATTAATGGAACTTTTTTAAAATTGTTTGCTTTCTTTTATTGGGAAATTAAAAAAATTAAAATATTTTTAATAAAAAAGCAATTAAAAAGAAAAATAAATAGGAGAGTATAGATTATACTGAGGATATACGCAAAATTTCACAAGAATTTTATTTATTAAAATATAAACAAAGCACAAAAAAAATCAGAAATACAGAACATTAAAACACAAAAAACAAATACAAATACTACAACAAATATTCAAACAGAAAAAATATAAAATAAAATAGTAAAAAAATCTTACAATCCTTTAAACCCTCCAACCTATATAAGAACATATGTAAAACCTTATAATTCAAATTTTACTTTATTACTACTTAAACAAACATCTTAATTAACTTAGAAATACCAAACCCCATCATAATATTAATTCCACCCTTACAAATCCCACTTACACTGGTTTCTTTTTATGCCTAAGGCAACTTTTACCGTACTGTCATCATTCTTCATACTTACCTTCCTGTCTGTCCAGGTTGATTCACCAGCTGAAATTTGAACATTGAATTTTATGAATAGAATTATAAATTTGATTTATCAACTGACAATTGATCATTGAACTCTATACATTGGATTTATTGAATAGCACATGAACATTGAACTCTATGAATTTAATTCATTAGTTAGAAGATGAACAATGAATCTTCTAAATTCGAAAGCTTCTTTTTTATAATTTTGATTCATCAACTCAGATTTGAACATTGAAAATTATAAGTATATTCATAAATTTAATTTATTAACAAAATTTTGGACATTGAATTCTATAATTGTGATTCATCAACTCAGTTTCGAACAATGAAATTTATAATTATATTCATAAATTTAATTTATCAACAAAAATTGAATTTTATAATTTTGATTTATCAAATAGAAGAGGAACAATGGAAACTCATAAATTCGAAAGCTTCATCTTTTCTGTGTGCCAAAGGCAACTTTGATCATATCGTTCCCATCGTCAGATTCAGTATTATTGGACTAGGCGAACTGTTGGTCTAAAGATGTGCATTAGTTTGAATATATCTTCGCATTGTTTCAATCAAAATAGGGAGACGTGTGGAATGTGGTGAAATGTGAAGAGGCTTTCATAAATGCTTTATGCAAATGGTAACAAGGGCACATCGGCCACGATTCGCTTTTAGATGTGATAAAAAATACAAGGATATACAGATAGCCAACGACCCCTATATACAGGCTATTTCCCGCTAATTCATGACCCGGCTTGCTTAACTTCTTCAACCTTGACCTGTTTCGTTTCCGGCTTCACCTCAGGCTCTGGCAATATCTTTCCATCTGGGCCTCTTGGTTTCCTCTTCCATCCAGTGGACAACAAAGGTCCCATCTTGAACCGAGGAAATGCGTGTGCTTCTGTGTTGATAACCACTTGATCTAGAGGAAGGAGATTGTTTGGTGAAAAAAGAAGATAAAAATATTTGAGGGTTTCCGCCTAAACACGATTAGCGAGATATTCACACTCAAGGATACAATTATACTTACAAGCCAGAAACTCTCCATATTATCTCTTGTTTGAGGAGGTAGCGTATCAGCATTAGAAAGACTTGTGAATCCACCGCCATCTTCCACAGCAGTATATTTCAAGAACGATTGGAACATCTCCCATCCCCACTCTCTGTACATAACGTCTCCTGTAATCCTCCACATATAGAACAATGTTTCAATTGTCTCGGGCCTTTGAAGATTGTGATTATCATTGCTCTTGATGATAAAATCTTTTCGCCATTCCTGGTTATCAGGGTCATCAAAAACCAATGGTGGATTATGTGGTGCATCCGGTGGCAAATCAGCGACATGGAAATGGGCTATCTCAGGAGCAAGACCTGTGGCCATCACCTTGTACATTCCCCAGCAGGTCTGTGTCAGTTCACGTGCAAGTTTCATTTCTTCGTCCTTTTTCGCATTCCAAGTCGGGAGCTTGCGGGCCTCGGCTTCTGGCATTCCTCCAGTAGCACCTAATGCGATCGTCCCAGGCATGAAGCATACCAAATGATCCATCTTTGGCGAAAGAGCGCCATTCAATCCATCTGGTCGTTCACCCAAGACCGTGAAACGTGATGGAGTAGAGTAGGTAATAAGATGCTTACGAACTCCATTGAGTGCTTCATCCCAAAGCTCTTCGTATACTGGCTCTTCTTTAGAAGTTTGCAGGTATTGCTTGATCAAATATTCGTAGTATGAATCGCCACGGCTGCCTAAGCGGACATTGTTACCCCTGAAATGACCAGAATCTGCGTACACGTAGATTGGCACAAGTCCGTCTTGTACACCATTGTCATCTATAATCTTCATCACTTTTTCTGCCTTTTCCCAATATAACGTTTCACCGGTAATTTTGGTAAGGTACTTGAGCTCCAATTGCAATGTAGTAGCCTCCGCCGTGGATGATGCCCCGCCATCAGCGTGTGATGGAACCCCTTTGTTGGTTTGTAGGTTGACACTGGCATATGGAACACCGGAAGGAGAGTCAAAAGCGTAAAGTAATCGATCAGCTAAATCTTTGGCTTTTTCAAGATAAAGATCTTCTCCCGAAGCACCCTCATCATCCTCTGTCAGCGGGGCTAGGTGCGGATATTCTGTAGATAAATAATGTGCCGAAAGAAGCCCTCCAAGCATTCGAATTGTCGTCTCAAATGTATTGACCTCCTGATCTTGATTGTAATCAAGGGAGGTAGAGACCCATTCTCTCGCATGATGCAATCTACTCGTCAAATTCATCAAAATCATTGTATCCAATGCATCCACAATTATCCAGCCCATACCCTTGGGCGTCATTTGCTTCCCACGCTTTGAGTTGGGATGAAATTCGTCATAGCCTAGAAGCGTCAGTTGTTGATCCTCTAAGTCCACGTAGTAGACCAATGTAATTGAGAAGAAGCATACCCCAGGCATACCGTTCGTATGCATCCCAGCTCAGAACAAAAGCGTCCTTGACCTTTTCACTACGATCGTGCCAATCTACTTCAACGCCACTCTTTTCAGGTCGCTGAAGCCATTTCCATTTCTCTTTGGACTGCGTCTTGTCGCCATCGCCAGAACTAAAGAATCCTAAAAGGTAAAGAACGATTCCCAAGAATGCCAAAGCTGCCAGAATGACTCGGCGTTGTCTGTATATGGGTTGTGCTCGCCTCGAGGACGTGTATGAATATGGTTTGTCTTTATACATTGGCAAGTTTTGGTTGTCACCAAAGAAATTCCCAACTCGATCTTGTATGTCACTGATTACTCCTCCGTTTGTGCTGGCTGTAGTGGATCTCGCAGTAACGCCGGATGCTGCCCAAGCTCTGTTTTCCAAGTTTCTTTGCGGATCTGTAAAGGAGGGGACATTTTTTGGAATTGAGAAAGTCGACATCTCTTCAACCGCTTGCTTCCCAGACTCGTAAGCTTGTGCCCCTGCTTCCTTAACTCTCTGGGTGACAGTTGTAGCCGCTTGACTTGCAGTGCCTCGAAGGATGTTGAATGCTGGGGAACGGTGGAGGTTAAATGGGTCGCGAACGTTCATGGAAACGGAAGGATCATCTCATTGTTAGAAAGAGTGGCTACAAACAAACAAACCAACCAACCCAAAAGAAAAGAGATACAGACGAATGGTGGTTAAATAATTTGTTGAATAATAAGATAGAGTACAGTACACGTAACTGGCAAGGCCGACCGGTACTTTGTCGCGCGCCCGAGCCTTCTTTGTAATAATTAATATTAAGGTCAGCCTTGTAATTTGTAAAACACCCCGGAAGTTCATTCTATAAATAACTGACGTGCCTAGGTAAGGGAGAACTACATAGACGCACGCAACATCGACGATTCTCAATACTTCTAATTACTTTTCCGTCTTGATCATGATGTGAAGGTACTACTCAATAATTCTAGTTAACTATCATACCTACCTTTTTGAGATAGGTTTTTTTGACCTTAAAACCCAGGAAGCTTTTTTAATAGATAAGTCATCAGTTGGCAGTGAAGTAACCTACCGCCGCTGGCCAGGAGAAAAGTGGATTTCAACTAACTTAGTACTCTTGCAAGTTTGTATTTTTTCTCGTCGTACTGAGTTTTTTCCTTACCACCCTTTCCACAAGGATTAGATATACGACTCTATCTGTTTATCATCCTTACCTAGGGATCTCTCAGTCTTTGAGCTTTAAAAGTGTAGCTAGTGCTTAACATGACCCATCATGACGAATATCGCCAATGGCCATTTCTCACGGAGGAGGAATTTGAACTTGCATGTGCTTTCCTCGAGCGGCGATACATCAGGGCTAAGTTAGGTCCTGTAAGGAAAAATTTAAAGTTGCGTGTATGCCGTACTGCAACTACGGGCAGTTGTTTCATTGAGATTGTACGCTTGCTACAACCTCCAGAAGAAGATGATGATCTATCATTAGCTCTCGAAAAACTAGGCAGCGGCTTTGCTCCAGCGCCTACTTCAAGCTTAGAGGTAGACATGATGGAACAGGATGAAGTAGATGAGGTTTGTCCGAATGCTATGAAAGCTTTTTAATATTATTGACAACTACTAGGAAGCTTTGCGTCCAGTGAACCATCCTAGTATGGCCAGTGATAGTCTTCCGCAATACAGCTTGCATTCTCATCAGGCATATGCTGTTTATGAAATCCATCTCCATCCCACTTATAGAATGCCTACACTGTGGTTCACGCTTCATGACTTACCCATGGGCGACCCCACATTTGACATAAATTCTGTATATCGTTATCTCGTCCCAGATGAGTTTAAGAGCCAGCTTCGTGCCGTGGGCGTTATAGGAGGGATATCAGCAGCTGTGAGTATTACGAGTCCATTTCACAACGAGATGCCTTTCTAATCAAGCAAGTAGCCGCATCCTATTACAGATGTGCCTGCCTTCTTTATCCATCCATGTCAAACAAACGAAGCAATGGATAGATTTGACTGTCCCCCTGATGATTATTTGATGATGTGGCTTGGCCTGGTAGGTAGTTGTGTTGGTCTATGGATGCCCCATGAGATGGCTCACGATGAGCCATGAAAATGTAATATCCCAGTAGTAATAATCACACGAGCAGCGGCTGACATTCAATAGAGGTCGAATATATCAAATTATGTCAGGTCGGGAATCCCTTGCCTCTTTTCAAATAATGGTTCCTGCAGGAGTCCATAAATCATTCCCATGCGCCTTAGATCCCAAACGCCATATCATGCATGCATGGACATGTTGTTAATCATCATCACTGTCCTCCTCCATAGCAACATCTCCGTCGCTATCTTCTTCTTCCTCTTCGTCCCTCCGTCTCTTCTGACCCGCTACGCTTGTACTTGGGCTTTTTGCATCTTCCATATCATGATCAGGTACGGGAGCAGGTACCTTAAGGGTTGAGGGTGGAGGAGGTAAGGTTGTTGATGTAGTGGCTGCTGAAGGTGGGGCGTTGAAAATGCTCTGCTGTAATTCTGTAGCTGTCACAGCGCCAGCTGCTGCAGAGGGCATGCGGAATGTACCATCAAGCTTAGCGATAGTATCCGACTTCGATTTGGCATACTGAATTTGCTATAATGTATTATTAGCCCTCAAACACATATGCGCGGTAAAGCCAATCAAACTAACCATTTCCCGACCCAAAAATTCGAATCCTTGTAATGCTCTCATTGCCTGAGTCGCCGTCTGAATATCTCTATACACGACATGTGCTTGTCCCCTCATCTTCATAGTTTTGAGAGCTACTACATCCAACACTGGTCCATAGGTAGAGCATAATGTGTATAGCTCCCGACGTAAATCATCCTTCTGAATTTTTGCTGACGGTAAATTGGTGATGTATAGTGTTTGGTTCGGTGGTAAGTTTGATCTTACAGGAACGCTCTTTGTTATAGAAGTCATATTGTCGGTATCAAATAGTTATTCAGGTAAGAGTAGAAAGCTTAGAACGTAGCTTCGTATATTTCAGGGATCGATATAAATTTCCATAATTCTAGCCAGGCTTTCACAGCCTTGCGCTAGCTCAAAGTGGCTAGATCGTTCTTTTCCCCTGCTGATAAGTGTACCTGGCTTGGCTTGGGCCCCACGTTTACGAACCTTAGAAGCATCTCTTACCCATACATATGCCAACTTAGAAGCCAAATTACATTGATAGTAGAGAGCTCCTCCTATCAGCAAATCATCAAGATGCCCGGTCCCGAAGTTCACCACCTCTTCCACCACCCCATCGCGGATCACTCCTTCTCTGCCGACAAACAAACATTGGCCGTAGCACGCGATACCAGTGTCGAACTCTATGGACGAGAAGGTAGCGGTTTCAAGCTCAAGGACGAATTGAAGGGCCATGATAAAACTGTTACAAGCGTTGATATTGCTCCAAAGAGCGGAAGGATTGTAACTTGTTCACAAGGTTCGCAGAACTTTATGCACCATTCAACCACGGAATACTAACTGGTTCCCCTCTCTTCAGATCGAAACGCTTTGGTTTGGGAACCTTCTCCTACCGGCTACAAGCCAACTCTCGTTCTTCTTCGAATCAATCGTGCCGCAACTTTCGTTCGATGGTCTCCTTCCGAAACTAAGTTTGCTGTTGGGTCGGGTGCTAGAGTGATTGCCATTTGCTACTTTGAAGAGGAGAACGACTGGTGGGTTTCTAAACACATCAAAAAGCCTATTCGTAGTACCATCACAACTGTAGCTTGGCATCCAAATTCTGTGCTATTGGCTGCAGGTTCCACTGATGCTCACGCCAGAGTATTTTCAAGCTTTATAAAGGGGGTGGATACTAAACCAGAGCCGGGTGTGTGGGGCGAACGTCTTCCATTTAACACTGTCTGTGGAGAATATCTGAACAATTCGGCTGGTTGGGTTCATGCGGTATCTTTCTCACCTAGCGGGGATGCTCTGGCATTTGCCGCCCATGACAGTAGCATCACCGTGGTCTACCCCAACGGCGCAGATCAACCACCCAAGGCTGTGGTCAGCGTTAGCACTCAGCTCCTCCCATTTATGAGTTTGATCTGGAATGGTGAGGCGGAGATTATTGCAGCAGGTTATGACTGTGAAGCATTTCGGTTTGGGGGCAACGAGGGAGGCTGGCAACTTACGGGTTCCCTTGAATCAAAGGGTGGTCCAGTCAAGGATGTCGGCGAGGAGAGCGCTTTCAACATGTTCAAACAAATGGACTTGAAAGGAAAGGTCAAGGATGACACACAGCTTAGCACTGTCCACCAAAACACCATTAGTACTATTCGTGTTTATGAAGGCTCTAGTAGTGGTGTTCAGAAATTTACCAGTAAGTACTTCCAAAACCTAGAACTTGGATAAGAAACTAATGGCCTTTCAGCGAGTGGTGTCGATGGAAGAATTGTCATTTGGAACGCATAGAAATAGACTGATATAGAAGCACAAATGTGTTTCATATTACCCCTTCTCACGGGTCTTTCACCTTATTTTTGTCTTCCATAACATTCCAATGCAGAATATGATTTGTTATAGCGATTACATCTTTCAGCTTAATATATGGAATAATCCAGCTAAGTATATTTCTTTTTGAGGCCGATAGTCTTTTCAAGCGATCCTCTGGATCTATATAAATTGGCCCATTTCTTTTCTTCCCTGCAATATCCTCAGATCAGGAATTTATTTGGCATCATGAATTCTTCAGGAGACAAGATTCTCGGACTTGAACCATTCAACGATACCCAACCAGGCCTAGACCACCCTCGTGTTGGCCATGAATTCAACAGTTTAGCACACGAACGGGATTGCGTACTTGGCCGAATGACAACTCATCCTCCACCACTCATAGTGGATACAATCTCAGTGCCGCAAGGATTTGATCGGCGTCGGCGAAATCGAAGCTACGTACATGATGAACGAAATATCGGAAACACTAGACCAGGCGATGCAGATACCGATATGATGACGGTTGCGCCAAGCCGAAATCAATCCGTAGTTGCACAACGTGGTGACGTTTGCCAATGCTCTAACACCTATGATCCTATGATGGGACAAATCCCTCCCCCTAATCGCCTTCCTAATCGCCTTCCTAGTCTATCCATGATATTGAACCCACAACGACCACTAAGGACTTTACAGCCAGCTCAGACATACCAAATGAGACCCAACGCGATACTTTCCCACGCAGTTCCTCCGTCGCTACGTAGACCATCATCGGATACCAAGATGTCCATCTCTACAGCATCTGACAGTACAATCCGTGCATCATTCTCCATCCCAGATCGACGATATTTTCTGCTCAACACCCTTCACCAGATATGCCTAGATGCTACCACAACTTACATTCGTGCTCTCCCTCCACCAAGCCGCCACAGGTCTTCACGACCTCGTGAATTTTCTCATCGTTACCACCCATATCGTGATGTTGGTCGAGAGAGACGTTACAACGATGACAGCTCCCGAACCCTCATGGACAACATTGCGATCATTAGCACATCACTATGGAAGAAAGCAAGAAGGGACGGCATGGCGCCTCATAGGGCTGAAGCCTATGCTATCGAGGAGATGCACGATTTGTATACGTGGGGAGAACTTTTGGTGACTGGTTTCGAAGGAGGATTTACTAACGAGTCTCGGTGCAACGATTACGTAAAGACTGCCAAGGAACTGTGTGCTTGGCTTCGTATTCAAGGTGATATTGATTTGTGTCAGGAGATAGAGGATGAACTGAAAGATATTTCTAGATTGGAGGCTGGACAGTTGAGGGAATATGAAGAAGATGATGAAGAGGGCATGGTTCTTTGATAATGGCCTGTTTGGGTATCGTAGCTTTTCTATTGGGTACCGGCTGTGTGGAACCGAAACTCGGCAGAAATAGATTGCATGGCAAAAGTGTGATCAAAGTTACGTGACGGCCGTGTATACCCCCCTCGTTTAGGTAGACAAAGTAAATGGCTTTGAGCTGAATGAGAAAAATATTGCTTCTATACACTTTGCATTTTGTAGGACTGGCTGACTTCACTTTTGAGGCTTTTTTTTAATGTTCAACCTAGCAGATGATCACCCGATGTTGCATCACATATCCCTGGCAGGCTGGCCCCGCTCTCTCGGAGCTACGATAACTTAATGCAAGAATTGCGCCATAAGTATCCATAGATTTCTCATAGCATGTATTAAGGATACCAAGACTGGACCGTTGTATACTTCGGCATACATCAGGACCTTTAAAATCTTATTGTCACTCAAGGTAGTGCCCTGAGTTTATGAGAAACCCTAAAAAAATGGCCGTCAAATCAGTAGCAATAATTGGTGCAGGCCCGGCTGGAGCAATAGCTATCGATGCTTTGGCGCAGGAGCAGACATTTGATAAGATTCGGGTATTCGAAAGAAGAGAGAAAGCTGGAGGGTGCTGGTTGGTACGAAGTTTATCTCGCCTTTACACTTGCTGATTATTCTTAGGCTCGAAGATCCGGTCGAACATGTCCAACAATACCCAGATTTCGAATTGATAGCTGATCGTAAATGCGACGATGCTCTATCAATACCTTCGGAGCTTCCTGCCATTCTTCCACGTAGTACAAAATATCGTTTCTCTGAAACATCGATATACCCCTCATTAGAGACGAATGTCGACTCTGTCCCGCTATCATTTTCACAGGAGCCAATGCCTGAAATTAGATCAGCAATAAATATCGAAAGGCATGGCAAAGACTCTCCGTTTCGCCACTGGAAAGTTGTGGGGGATTACATCCAAAATTTGGTAGATAGGAAAGGATATTCAGACCTGGTATCCTATGACACGACAGTAGAACTGGTTTACAAGAACCACCAAGCAAATAAATGGATTCTGACATTAAGACAACCACATAAGAATGGCGTTGAGGATAAATGGTGGACAGAATCTTTTGACGCAGTCGTTGTTGCGAGCGGTCATTATAGCGTCCCATTCATTCCTTCAACACCCGGTCTTTCCACTCTAGCCCAAAACTTTCCAGGTAGTGTTCTTCACTCAAAAGCTTGGCGAAACCCAGAATCATACCGTGGCAAGCGTGTAGTTGTCGTAGGCGCCAGTGTCTCCGGTCCAGATATCTCATACGCCCTAGCTGACATCGTAGCTCCACCTCTCTACTCCGTAGTTCGAGGAAAATATCACCCGTACTTCTCTGACTACGCTTTGCAGCATCCTAAAATCTCACGCCATCCACCAATTTCTCACATCACTTCCAATATCGAGAATGATGAGCGAACCGTGCATTTTGAGGATGGCACCAAATTGGAAGAAGTAGATAATATCATATTCGGAACAGGTTACTCATGGACTCTTCATTTCCTTCCCGATCTCGCTTCTACGATTCGCAATAATCGGCTTCCAAACCTCTACCAGCATGTCTTTTGGCGTGAGGACCCCACGTTAACATTCATTGGTGCCGTGGCACCAGGTTTTACCTTCAAAGTTTTTGAATGGCAAGCTGTCCTTGCAGCTCGTTTCCTTGCCGGCCGCATCAGCCTTCCTTCTTCAGAGGAACAGCGCCAATGGGAGGAAGACCGTATCGCGTCTAAGGGTGACGGGGTACCGTTCTCAACATTATACCCGGATTTTGAGGAGTATTTTGAGACGGTGAGGAAGATGGCGGGTGAGCCGAAAGATGGAAAGGGGAGACGATTACCGAAGTTTGAGAAGTGGTGGAGGGAGAGATTTGATAGCGGGCATTTGAGGAGGATTGAAATGTGGAAGAAGGGAAATGAGGAAGCTAGGGTGAAAATGCAGAAAGAGCAAAGAGTGGCTAAGCTATGAAGTTACAAAGTCATGCACCTGGTTTTCTGAATTCTGACGTTGAATATTCTCTACTTGGTAATAACCTGGCACTATTGTTGTTCTTGAGGGCGCGCAGGACTTCCGCAGGAACCTCGCTCGGTAGCTTATTCACTGGATAGAATTCACTCATAGTTTGAATTATCGTGGTGGCTAATCTTGGTCTAGTGACATTGAGATATAAATTAGCTCGTGCTAGAGTGCGCGGCTTGAAATCTTACTTAATTTTGTGAATTTCCTGTACAAGTTTGTTTCTAGGCCAATTATAGCCCACCCGCTAGGAGTAACATGGCCGACAGGTAGCTATAAAATCGCCGAGGTAGCATAATGAAGAGAAGTCAAAGCTGTCATGGAAGTTCTACCTCACTCAGCTCTACATCACATCACATCCCTTTATGCATTGATGAAGATATTAATCATTGTGCAACACAATGTTGGATTCCTGTGTGGAGGTACAGTAACCTTACATTGCCTTTAGTACACCGAAAGTTCTGTGGCAGCAATGGATTGGTGCAAGTTATCTGACGTCGTTCAACAACACGTAACTGTGATCGATCTCCTGTCATCTTCAGTTTCCCTAAAATATCTCACTTGCGAATTGGGGGAATCTGCCTTTTTTATGCCCCGCCACGGGTCGTTTCATGGAAATGCCTTCCTAAGTTTTGAGCTGGAGACTAGTATCTTCTCCCCCAATTTGATATTCGAGAGGCTCAGTATGTTTTCCGATTATGTTTTCTTGATTTTACTGGTTGTATTTAAGTTGTTGTGTTTAGAATGTAGCCTATTTTGACAGATACATCATTTAACTTTCCAGTACCATTATTTGTTTGGAACTACTCTTTCCGTTGCGCAAATATTGGGCTGCCTGAGTACAAAAGCAGTGCTCGTAAACATTGCATTGAGCAATCAATAATTTCCTACAAATCGGAGGCTTCGACGGCGCGCAGCGTCCTGCTGACATAGGATATCACATAACGAGCGCTCTCAGCGATGTGCAATGTCAATCATACAGTAGACCAATTCAATGCATGAAGTATCTACTCGATCTTCTTTATTGGATTATTACGAACTGGTAGGCTAGGACCAGTCACTGCAGCACAATGATCGTCATAATCCCTCAAAGGTTTATATGATCACAGCGGGATGCTTTATTTCAACGACTGCCTCTTTCCTCATTTACTCACAGTTATAACCTTTTCTCTGTAAGAGCAATCCGTTCACTCATCCTCAAAAATGTCCAATGCATTAAAATTGAGCAGCCCTGAGCCTATTGCTCTGCCTTCTGACAATGAACTTAAACGCGCTCATAGACTACTCCCTCATATACTTGAGGAAGCGGCTCGGGACGAACCTGATCGCGTTGCCTCCATGATCGCCAAGTCAACGGATATTTCTCAAGGCTTTACTTCCATGACCAATCTGCAATATCTTCATGCCGTCGATTTTACAGCACGATGGGTCGATTCACAGACAAGTGGGCCGAACAATCCCCCAAATCAAACTATTGCATATATTGGGGTCCAAGATCTTCGCTATATGATCTTGGAGATTGCTACAATAAAAACTGGCAATCCGCTCTTGATACCTAGTACTCGTAATGCACCCGCAAACACCATATCCTTGTTGACGGCAACAGATTGCACTATTCTGTTCTTCTCAAAATCTCTTAGTCAACTTGCCTCGTCATTTGCTGAAGCCATACCATCACTACGAATCTGTGAAATACCGACAATGGAGGAGATTCTAGAGCTTTCTGAGCACGAAGAGCCGTACTCATATGCCAAGACTTGGGACGACAACAAAGATGAGACGGTTCTTATAGTGCATACTTCAGGCTCTACGGGTTGTCCCAAGCCTATCAGATTTAGCCAAGCCTATTTGTGCACATGGGTGAATATGGGAGTTCTTACTCCAGACTTTCCTGGTCGGGTGAGTGCCGATTACAGATTCTGTGGCAGTGGAAAATTAGTTCTTACGGGTTCAACCTTCTTCCACATGACAGGAGTCGCGTTGTCACTTTCAACTCTAACCCAGAGCATCACTGTTGTATGGGGTCCCCCGGATATCATACCCGGCGGCAAGATCATACACGATATAATGAAGCATCTGCCTATTGACGTGCTATGGCTCGGACCAAGTATCCTTGAGGTACTGTTCCTCCGCTATGGTGACGATCTCAAATCGGAGTTTGTGAAATTAGACGGTGTAAGCTGGTTTGGTGGTAAGCAACTCTTCAATAATCCTTATTGGACATTTAATAATCTCCATCCGCACCAGGTCCGCTCTCCAAACGAGCGGGTGACCGCATCATTAAAGATACAAAGGGTTGTTTTTGGCAGACATTTGGCACCACTGAGTTGGGGCCATACCCACTTCTAGTGCCACCATCTGAATATTGGCAATGGATAGAATTCGACCCCAGATACGCTCCAACATTTGAGCCTCTAGAGCCTGGGTCTTCTCTGTATGAAGTTGTGTCTTACAAGTTTGAAGACCCAGCACTTTCTTGGGTGCAGCCCGTGTTCATATTTGCTTCTGAGCTCACTGAATGGCGTACAAAAGACATCCTACAGAAATATGAGGGACCGCCTGCGCTTCCAGACGGGGTAGGTCCACTTTGGAAGTTCATAGGTCGCATTGATGACATACTTGTACTTTCCAATGCTTACAAAGTCAATCCCGTTCATATGGAATTATTGCTGCAGGCACATCCTCTTCTCAGCGGTAGCTTAATCTTTGGATCCGGCAGAACACAATGTGGGATTTTATTGGAGGGAAAGGAAGATGGGAATATGGAGGAGGAAGAATTGATTGAGAAGGTATGGCCTGATGTTGAAGCTGCGAACCAAACAGTTCCGGAACATGCGCGTGTTCTAAGGGAGTTGGCATTGGTGGTGAAGGATGGAAGAAGATTTGTTAGGGCTGCTAAAGGGACTATTGTGAGGGCTCAGAGCATGAAGGAATATGAGAAAGAGATTGATAATTTGTATGAGCGCTTCGAGGGTAGGATGTCGTAGAACTGTATGTATGATTGACTCGAAAGTGTTTTCATGTTAAATTGTTGGCCGCCATAACTGAATCACAATTTGGTGTTGATGGTTTGGTTAAGGAGGCAGAAAGGGAGTGGGGGTGAGATCCGAATTTCGCTGCCTGCTGGATACTTTCTTGCATACGCTTTCCAAATTTATGTGCCAAGGATCACGAACACAAAGTTTGATACGCCGAGGGTTCGAAGCAAACCTAGCTCTGCTTCATTGGCAGCATGGCTTTCCACACATCATAGTATTGAATTATACATCGATTTGAGTTCGGGCGATTGTTCATATTATATTCCTAGCCACTATTCCCTAAAGCTTTCAAGTGCCCTCTGTTTGGTAAACGCTTCGATATTTCCATCTGGCACACCATCATGCTCCATTCTCGAATATATATTGCTCCCATTTATTAAGATGAATGTTGGATTTTGATAGACGCAGCTTCTCATACCAAGAAAACTTCTTGCGTTCAGGATCCTCGACTGGCTGCAGGGGAAACCTTTGTTTTACCATGTCCAGAACGTCGTCCAAGAATTTATCGAACTTGGCATTATTGAATCGATGATGGCCCTGGCGCGCTAGTTGATATGCCGGTTTCAATTTGATTAAGTACCAGCCTGTTACATCTCCGCCGCAATAAAAATCAACAGTCATTCCAACAATCCAGAAACGAAATTCGTTGCATTGTTGTATCAACCTCTCCAACGCATCAAAGTTCTTGAGGCCGATGTCTTCTGCTGCTGATACGGCAGAAGTACCAATACTCGAGGGTGAAGAATAAGGATCGATGGTTCTTATGAGTACCCTTAATGTACGTATGCCTTCACAGGTTGCAAGTAGGTCCATGGCTTTAGTCCCACTTGTGATAGATGATTTGTTCTTACTAGACCCCCACCAAAAATCTAAAAAGACGACCTTGATAGCATCTCTATGCCTCTTGATTCTGTCCAGATATTTTATCATTTTTCTCACAACCAAGAACTGGAAAGGCTTGACTATGTATAACAACGACCCACCCACTATATCTGCATATGCTTGCCGACATATCAAGAAAAGAGATGAGATGTCCCGAAACACAAGATCACTACCAGGAAATCCGGGCTTGCAATAGATCCATTGTTTTTTGTTTAAAGCTTGACGAGGCTGCAGAGGGATTCGTCTTCCGACAGCGCCATCTATAGAACAACATCAGCTGGTGATTGTTACGCAATGTTTGGTCGTATCCGTGATAATTGACGACTCACCAAGAATATCCCCAACTACCAGCTTCCAAATCTTCAAGCGCAGCTCAGCGGGAAGACCAATGATATTTTTTTGTCTCTGCGGACGAATTGAAAGGGCCCATTGTCCAGACTCGGCAAGAGTTAGATGAATTGAGGAAAATTCCATCACTTGGAATACTTACATGAATACCGGTCTGTGTGCCTCGAGCCGCAGACAGTCGATAGAATTTACCTTGAGCTTTCATGATTGATCGAGCCTATCGAAGAAGTTAATGGGCTTGGCACAAGAAACTAATTCGGGGACAACTAACCGCAGAAACATCGAATCCTTTGGCCATGTAATGGTTTCTCAATGAAGCTCCTGGCACATTCTTGCCAAATCGTAATTTTCCTTTGCGTCCTCCCATGATGCTCGGCGGATAGCAACCAGGCGAAGGAAGATTGGGAAATGAAGCTTAATGCTGGGTATATTATTGCATTTTCTACAAACAGAATAATGTAGTTGAAAACTGAGACCAATTGTTAGATCTGCATGTGAATTGTGTAAATGACCAAATTATTGAAAAGTTTGGAGGTTTATAACAAAATAGATGGGAAAATTCAATAAACTCCTATACAATAATTACCTACTTTGAATGTTGTTGTAACTTGTAAAGGTGATTTTGAAATTGGTTATTAGACGGCCAGGACTGATATTTGAAAAGTTGTTGTGGTGGTACTGTACATACCCTTCACTTGGCCTCACCCCCCTACCTAGATGCTTCAAAAAGCAATTCAAACTCCGGACTCGGCTTTCATCCAAAATCATTTTTTCTTATTACATTTTTAATCCTATTTGCCAATGAAAAAAGCTTTCCAACAATAAAGATGGTGTTGGAAGGAATAAAAATGAAAGCTTGATATTTGGAAAGCCGATACCAACATGCCCCCCCCTTTCCCTCTCCACCCTTTTCCTCCTCAACTTCATCTTACTGTCAAATGGTAGATGATAATCCATGCACAACAACATCCCGCAATTGGATTTGGGTGTGCTCAATTCAGTTAGAATCGCAAATGAAAATCGGAGATACTCATATCTATAACTGAAATATATATTGTCAAGATGGAAATTAAACCAGTGAGAAATTTGACTCCGGTTGAAAGCAGGTTTTTCTTCAATGTTTCATCGGTGACCTTAATACACACCCGCACCGCCCACTGAAAAACTTTCCTTGTGGTTCAACTAATGGCCTGTTGGTTGGTAAAAAAATTCGTCGTGGGCATAAAAGAATGGAAGTTTCCCTCGTTGAACCAAAAAGTACAGTTTCATGTTGTCTTCTCTTCGAATCTGCGAATTCTAAATTCCGATTTTGCTTTCCTCATTTGCTTTTGTTGGTACATGCCTTCACTTTCTCTCAAGTATTTCAGAGCTACAATCGTACAATACCAATCGCCTGCCTTTTGATATTTACCTCCGTTTGAGAATTTCTTTCTGCGAGATTGTATACGTACCACATTGGCATTGTTTGCCTACTGCTCTAAGGGTCTTAGTTGTGGGTTCCTACAGTGTCAATCATCATGAGTGAAAGGCACTCCTATCGTGGTGATAAGCCAAAGAAACGCTCCTCCAGTTCAACCTCTAGCCGTAAGGGATTAATTGGAAACAGTTCAGGGTCATCCTCTACCAGCGTTAGAGCACCAACCCCCATACAGTCAGCACCATCCCAACAGATTAAAGATGGGAGACCAAGCAGGCCCAGTACCCCTGCCAGCATCGGAGGGCCATCTCGGTACAAAGAACATTCTCCACCACGTCCAAAACCAAAGCCCAGTCCACCTCGAGCCCCGAGCCCTCCGGCCACTATGAATGAAGGATTATTGGAAGAAGTGATCAAACAGTTGAAAGCCCTATCTTTCAACTCTAGAGTTACCGGTCTAGAAAGCTATATACGGAACAAGTGCACCGAGTACTATGATGGCCAATGCAAGGACCTATCCAAGGCTACTGCTGCGAAGTGTTCCCAGCATATGTTTCTTGAATACGGCAAGGAAGTTCATCATTTTGGTTTCGAGCATTGCTTCAATGCTGATGGCAATCATGCTATAATTTACAACAAGCATCGCAAGCTAAGTCAATGTCTAGACTATTTAGAAGGAAAACTAAGTGGTCACACTGATCGAAAACTACCCTTGTCCTCGCCACAGGCAATGCAGCTCGCCCTGCTTTTGGCAGTCAAGAAGCGTAGTGATGTCGACACTTTTTTACCACGGCAGTCGGTCTGCAGGGTCACCGCTTTTCGAACTTGGAGACGAGATGTGCAAGAAATTTGTGGCGTAGCCTTTGCCCCAGTCCCGCTATGTACAAAAATATTCCAGTCCATCGCGATAACCCAGACAAAGGATGGGGGCTTGGATCAGAGATGAACAAACTGATTGAAAAGGCTCGGTATGGACAAATGTTCTATATAGAAGTGCCTCCTTCGGCATCAGAGTGTATGGAAACTCTCAGACCAACGTCTTCTCTCCGACTTACTTTGAGTATATTATGTGTTACCAAAGACGAAAAGCATAAGATTTCCAGAAAGTTTTACATGTTCAACCAAAAAGCCGCTCGTTCTCATTTTTCCATAGATGAAGCACATTCAGCTGCACCTTTTCGTGGTATACTCGAATACTATATCCGCGCATTCGAGTCACCACTGGATGCGTGGGAAATATTGGACCTTCAACATCGTTACATTCAGTACCAGGTCCGCGCGATTTATCTAAAAGTAAGGAAGGAGACGATCAAACTTGACGAATACGAAATGAGGTTCAGAGACAAGCACAGAGCCTTGTTCGAAGACAAAGGTACAGTTGATGAAGACAAACCGCTGTCGGTGAAGCAGCTAAATCTTATAAAATATTGTAGATTGATAAATCCAGAGGACAGCGGTTTCGTCACTAAAGCCTTTGATAATAAATTGAGTGCCGCAATTTTCGACAAAGAAAGAAACTTTGGCATCACCAGATCAGATTATAAGTTTGATCTAAGCATTGTCGAGAATCTTTTGGTCGATAAAATTGATATTCAAATCTTCTCGCCACCCAAGGAAAAATTCTTCAAGAGGCTCTTAGCGCACAGGTAGAGGAGGATTTGTCAAACAACACAGAATCTCGGACTGTGTTATATTCTGCTTTTTTTTGTGTATATGAGCAGACTTGGGAGGGCAAAGATCTATGAGATCTTGTTGGGAAAGAATGGGCCGGCATCTCAGCTGAGGGTGGAGTTTTCAGGATGCTGAGTACACGAGGACATGGTGACATTATGAAGTGCAAGGAATGGTTTTGATTCTGCATTGGATTGGATATTGGTTGTGACGCTTGGGCATTTGAATTTTGGGTATTGACTTTTTGGCGTTATTTTTTTTAGACTGCTTGTTTGGGTATTGATTTTGGTTTTACCGATTCCTGGTCCTGTCCTTCACGTTATCTTTGCATATTCTTTTTATTTGTGATCGATTCGGTGTTGTATCATCGATACCCGCATCTGTGCCTTGTTCCAAAAGAAACACCCGTAGCCCATATGACACAGTGGAAACAGAACCATCGTATTGCTTCAAAAACCTAATATCTCATCCTTCATTACTATTAATTATCCAGGATACTGTAAAGCACTGAAGTAGAAAAGCTAAGTAGCTAAAAAATGGCACCCCCGCAGATCGACCTGCGTGGAAGCTATTGGTATCCTAATTGCTAATAGAAAAGTCGCTCAACCTATGTATCCTAAATAAGAACCTCGGTCCATACCTGATTCAAGGAATCTGACTGTCGAAGCTTGCGCTCGAATTTCCTCCTCACAAATCTCCGCTTGCTTGTTCATTTATGAAAGAATTGTCTTGCAAATTATCCTTGTTCCTCCTTCCCTCTGCAATTTCCAGATGCTCCTCACGCTTCTTGACTCGAAAACTGAAATGCGTTGGATGCTAGCACGTTGTCTCGAATATCCACCGTATTATCCAACCCATATCATTGTCCATTGTCCGTCATCGTCACTATCGTCGCCACAATCGCCCCACCACCCACAACCCAATCACCACTCCATGCCAACCACACCAGCCCCAACATAACCTAATAATCCCCATATCCATTCGCATGCGCATATTCCTGCGCCGCAATCCTCGCCCCATAGTTCCTCCTATACTCCTCATACTCCTTCACATATCTCCAATCCTCCAACTGCACCCTAAACAAGCAACCTTGCAAGGGTCCCCATCCACGACTAAACTCCTGCCACATATGCTGTTGCTGCACTCCATAGTATCCCAATACCTCGAATCTCCTAGTCCAGTTCCTCGTGTTGAAGAACCGGAAATCCCGATGGTCGCTGGCGTCTAATACCCAGTGAAATTCCTCCCACATGGGATTTTGTCGCGTTGTACCGTCGAGCCAGCGTCCGGCTCGTTTTTCTTGTTCGCGTCGTCGGGCTCGCCATTGCGGAGACATTACTTGGGTGGTGTAGCCGCGTGTGGTGCGTTGCCTTTTGTGGGGGTAGTCGCATGTTGCATCTGCATCTGCATCTGCAT
>JWJB01010529.1:0-12720 GCA_000812895.1 Rutstroemia sydowiana
TGAATGAATCAATACCATGTAGATTCCCAAGAAATGCAGATGAAATACGGGCAGCCTACGTCCGGACATCCACCAAAACAGATATGGAAGCAGAATACGACTACCCAACCACTGAACTCGCCAAACAACGTACATCCGACTTTTGCGAATCGGTCCAACATGAAAAACATCCTCAGCTCTCCAAAAAGTCCCCCTTGACGGTCAGTTTTCCCGCACAAGTCCGCGCGTGTGTGACTCGACAATACCAAATTCTCTGGGGGGACAAAGCTACTTTCATAATCAAGCAACTCTCTACCCTCGCACAAGCCCTTATCGCTGGGTCCCTTTTCTATAATGCTGCTGACAACAGCTCTGGGCTGTTCCTAAAATCTGGCGCACTTTTCCTTTCACTCCTCTTCAATGCCCTACTCGCCATGTCCGAAGTGACGGATTCCTTTTCCGGTCGTCCCGTTCTCGCAAAACATAAATCATTCGCTCTATACCACCCGGCAGCTTTCTGCATCGCGCAGATCGCAGCCGATATCCCCGTGCTACTGGTGCAGATCTCGCATTTCAGCATCGTGTTGTATTTCATGGTGGGGTTGAAACAGAATGCTGGCGCCTTTTTTACTTATTGGATTCTGATCTTCTCGACAACTATGTGTATGACTGCGCTATTCAGAAGTATCGGAGCGGGGTTTCGTACTTTTGATGCGGCGAGTAAGGTGAGCGGGTTTTTGATCAGTGCGTTGATTATGTATACGGGGTATATGATTCCAAAACCGCATATGCATCCTTGGGTATGTATCTCTAATCCTATTTTGTGGAACATATAGAATGAGCTAACGAGAATGGTAGTTTGTATGGATCTACTGGATCGACCCTCTTGCATATGGGTTCTCTGCTATGCTAGCGAACGAGTTCAAAGGCCAGATCGTTCCATGCGTAGCGAATAATCTAGTTCCAAATGGTCCGGGATACACGGATCTAGCATACCAAGCTTGTGCTGGTGTAGGCGGTGCTTTACCTGGTGCGACAAGCGTTACAGGTGAACAATATCTTGCTTCGCTTTCCTATTCACCGTCAAACATATGGCGTAACTTTGGAATCCTCTGGGCATTTTGGTTCCTTTTTGTGGGATTGACCATATACTCGACGAGCAATTGGAAGCCTGCTGGAGGAAAGAGCGGTTTCTTATTGGTGCCACGGGAAAAGGCGAAGAAGAATATGCAGGTTTTCAAGCGCGATGAAGAAACTACAGTGGCCCCAGGCGATCCAGAGAAACTTCGTCGGCCAGCCAGTGGTCGTCCATCATCATCGGAAGAAACGAGTGCCGTAGATGAACAACTCGTACGCAACACCTCTGTCTTCACCTGGAAAAATCTTACCTACACGGTCAAAACCCCTACAGGTGACCGAGTCCTCCTAGACAACGTCCAAGGTTGGGTCAAGCCTGGAATGCTGGGCGCTCTGATGGGATCATCTGGAGCCGGTAAGACAACACTTCTCGATGTACTCGCCCAACGTAAAACGGATGGCACAATCAAAGGCTCCATTCTCGTCGATGGCCGTCCCCTCTCCATTAGTTTCCAGCGCTCGGCAGGCTATTGCGAACAGCTGGATGTTCATGAGCCGCTAGCGACTGTTCGCGAAGCGCTTGAATTCTCGGCTTTGCTCAGACAATCAAGAAGCGTACCGAATGAACAGAAACTGAAATACGTAGATACAATTATCGATCTGTTGGAAATGCACGATATTGAGAATACGCTGATCGGGAATCCGGGGGCGGGGCTATCTGTGGAGCAGAGGAAAAGATTGACAATTGGGGTGGAGCTAGTGAGTAAGCCGAGTATATTGATATTTTTGGACGAGCCGACATCTGGACTTGATGGCCAAGCAGCGTTCAACACAGTGCGATTTTTGCGTAAATTGGCAGATGTAGGACAGGCGGTTCTAGTTACGATTCACCAACCTTCTGCGCAGCTTTTTGCACAGTTTGATAGTTTATTACTTCTGTCTAAGGGAGGCAAGACCGTTTATTTCGGAGACATTGGCCCGGAAGCCCAAACGCTCAAAGATTACTTCACACGCTATGACGCCCCTTGTCCAGCAGATGCCAATCCCGCCGAACACATGATAGACGTCGTATCTGGTTCTCTCTCCAAAGGCAAAGACTGGAACTCTATCTGGCTCTCCTCACCAGAACACGCCCACATGGTACTCGAGCTCGACTCGATCATCCACTCAGCAGCTGCCAAGCCGCCTGGAACATCGGATGACGGCTATGAATTCGCGACATCACTCTGGACGCAGATCCGTCTTGTGACGAATCGGATGAACATCAGTATATTTCGTAACACGGACTACGTCAACAATAAGTTTGCGCTCCATATCGGTTCAGCTTTGTTCAACGGCTTTTCCTTCTGGAAGGTAGGGACATCGATTGGAGATCTGCAACTTCGTCTTTTTACCGTCTTTAATTTCATCTTTGTGGCGCCTGGAGTGATTGCGCAGCTCCAACCTTTGTTCATCCAACGAAGAGATATCTACGAGACGCGCGAGAAGAAATCGAAGATGTATAGCTGGATCGCTTTTACCTCGGGTAATATCATCTCAGAACTTCCATACCTGTGTATTTGCGCGGTACTCTATTTCGTCGCATGGTACTGGACGGTCGGCTTCCCGAACGATAGCAACAAGGCCGGCGCCGTCTTCTTCGTTATGGTGTGTTATGAGTTTATCTACACGGGTATGGGCCAATTCATCGCGGCTTATGCGCCCAATGCTGTATTTGCCAATCTGGCGAACCCCCTTGTGATAGGAACTCTTGTGAGTTTTTGCGGCGTGCTGGTGCCGTATGCACAGATTACGGCATTTTGGAGATACTGGCTTTACTACATTAATCCGTTTAACTATCTAATGGGGTCTCTACTCGTGTTTACGTCGTGGGATGCAGAGATTAATTGTAAGGAGAGTGAGTTCGCAGTGTTTGATCCGAGGAACGGAACATGTGGTGAGTATTTGGCGTCGTATATGAGTGGGATTGGTAGCAGGATTAATTTGGTGAATCCGGATGCGTCAGAGGGGTGTAAGGTTTGTCAGTATAGGAAGGGGGAGGATTATTTGGTGGGGTTGAATCTCAAGAGTTATGGGTATGGGTGGAGGGATGCGGGGATTGTGGCGGGGTTTGTGTGTAGCGGGTATTTGTTGGTTTATGTGTTGATGAAGGCGAGGACGAAGAGGAGTAGGACTGCGGAGTAGGCGGTATAGGGTTTGATGCAAGAGGAGCTTTATGGTGGTGGTGTTTTGTTGGTGTATGCTGTGTGCGATGTGTCTAGGGGAAATAATGAGGATATAGATTTCATTTTGTTGCTAGGCGTTGTTTTTGATATCACATACGAAAGTCAATTTGGTACACCTCATGATTTAGTATCCTTGGTAGTATACCCATTACTTACTCAGAAACACTACAATGAGGATCTTAAGCGCTAATTAAAAGTCAATAAAGTTATCTTCAATACGTGTAGTAGCATATGCATCCTAAATGGACAGTGCGATGAAGAATGGCCCCACTAAAACACACAATGTCCCCATCTTCGATACGCTCATGAAATTCATCCTTTCTAACCGCGCAAAAAAAGATTTGGCAGCTTCTACTCATTGAGATGGAAATATTCAAGCGCGTGGTATGATTTGTCCTCACTTCAATCCTTAATCATAAATCCTACAGGCCAGTTTAACCTCACAATAAGCGCAGCAAATCTCGACCAATACCTAACCGGTGCATTTTCAGCGGTTAGGTTGGTACATATTTGATCAATTGTAAAGCCGTATGTATGTCGCTGTCGCTAGGATTCAGGAGCGATGTAGTCAGCACTGATGCATTGTACTTGCGCCCCAATGTAGCTCTGACAACTTTATGGATCTCTGGCGGGTGGGTTGGTACCCCAAGTTTCAACTTTATGCTAACTTCACAGTACATATAAGAAGTCAATCTATCAGGGTCTACCTCAATGTTTTTGATTCCGAAATCATAAACCTAAATACACGTTCGACTCAGTCATTTCAAATTCAATCAGAAATCAAGCCAGTCAATTCTCTTCTCACTCAACTCTCAACTTAATCACTTCGCACCCTATCAAAAGCTAGCCCAGACACCATTCAACCCATCTCTCAACTCGCTTACCATTCATTTGAACTTGTTAGTACGTCAGCTGTAGCAGTCCTGCCGTCCATCATGCACTATTCCACCATTCTTGTTGCTTCAATGCTCCCTCTCGCTGGTAAGAACTCTCTGCATTCTGATATCGTGTCTAGAATGCATGCTAACATATATCACAGTGATCAGTATGGGTTGTTCAGGCAACATATACAGTGACACGCAGACCGAGGACACTTCGGAGTATTACGAGGCATATGGGTGGGCTTTTGCAGTGCTTTCCTCACAAGCCACTTCTGAAAAGGAGGTTGAGGAAGCCTACCACAACATCAACAAACCAATATCTTACGACAAGGTTCACGGCGGCCTCTCCAATTTCTACATCGATTATTGTGTGGGATGCCAAATAGAATACTCGTGTGGCTCTCCTGACGATTTACGACAACAGAATTACACCACCCCCTCGATGGAGCAAGTTAATGGCAAAGCTTATGGCGATTGCGCAGACGGATTGATTGTTACACAGGTTATGGTGTCTTGTCCTCTGATTAACCCTGAATACTATAAAGTACCACAATAGAGAATGCGGTTGGAAATCTAGCGTCTGTATGGGTTTTTGTAAGGGGTGTCCAAGTGTGAGATTGTGAGGGTATGAAGTGTGAAGGGGGTACCAATGGGGTGACCATACCCTCGTCAAGCTTGTGTCTTGACACGATTTTGAGGGTAGTCCGTAGATCATATCAATATGCCACCTGATGTTTTCTTGATCTTGTTTACCCTATGATTCGATTATTTATTCTGGTAAAATTTGTTATTATCGGTTGTCTCTCCTACTTGAATTATGTATGGGGAATGAAACAAAGGGGAGGCGTTGGAGAATGAAGATATACTATACATACGTTCAATACATTTGTTAAACTACAAGTTGACAGATACTAGATACTAGAAAAAGACGTGAACACGAATGGAACAGGAATCGAACAAGAATCCAATAAGTTTGAGAAGATAGGTTTGTGTGGTGATTTAGTCCATTAAACTATAAATTGCAGAACACCAGAACAAGCACCAAACAACATCTAAATCAAGACATATAAATTCTTAATAATCTCCTGCTTAACAGAGCTACTATACCCCATATCCAAACCACCTGTCCAGAAGAACAAAACGCCCAAGTCAGCACCAAGAACATATCTTATTCACTCATATATCTATCTATATAACAATCAAGAAAGCCAAAAATGTTCCACCACTCAGCCTTCGGCTTAAAACGTTCCCTCTCACGCACCGAAAGGCAACCCCTCACACCCCCCACCCCCGTTCAACTCACACTCTTAAAGTCTCACTTCTCACGAATAGGAGTTCTTCCAGGAACCCGCCCTAACTCAAAGGAGATTTCTCAAGTCACTAAGCTCATGCAAGTCGAGCAGCGACGACATTCTCACGGCGGGCCACTCTACGATAAAGATCCTTGGTTGCAGCGCGAATGGACCGAATTGTATGTGATGAGAGTGTGGGCCAATCTTCCCGTAGAAGGAAGAGTGACGCCGGAACTGGAGATGGGGGAGTCAGATCAGAGTCGGGGTTTGGAGGGGAGTGCATCGAGTGCGTCGAAGAGGGTGAGGGAAATCTGGAGTAAGAAGGATGTATCAAAACTTGAAGATCGATCCGGTCGTGAGACTGGTAGATTCTCGTTTGAGTTAGGTCCAACGGCAAATACTTCTGTGGAGATGTTGGATGTTCTGGATGCGGAGGGGCATGGATTGGATCCTATGGATACTAGCTAAGAATCTAGGTAAGTAAGTTTAGTAAGTTCTTTCCTTTTCTTTATAGTCGTTCCCTAGTTCTTTTTTCAATATAACCATTTCAACTCGAACTCTCGTTAATCTCTCTGAAAAATCTGTCTATCCTGAAAAAATAAAAATAAAACATAGCAACAACTATTAAACACAACATCACAAATAAGTGGAAATGAAAATGTGAAAACCTATCAAAAATATAGTCAAGTAAATGAGTGTATCCAATTCTATGGAACTCAAACCCAGAGTTACTAAACCACAAACCGACTTAACAAAGGAAATTGGAAGAAACATGCACGCAAACAACGCTTCCAACTACAAACCAGTCAAAGTTTTGGTTCTCCAAATGAAAGTAGAACATTGTATTTATAATTTATATTATTTGAACAAGAAACGAACAATAAGTTCTGATAAAACCTTATTCATTGAATGAGGGTTGAAAATTGAACATCAGGTATTATCTGCATTCATAAATCTTCCCATTTCCCAAAACTCTTATCTGGTATATGATTGTAGTGGACTTGATATAGTTGACAGATGAACTTTCTACGTGTAATCATCATCATTTGAGAGAAATGAATTTCAAGAACATGCATACATGATTACAAGTACTAACACATAGTAAATTTACACCTGCGATGCCATCAACATTAAAGAACCATTCAGATGAAGATCAAATGCCAACCATCTACACAAGTGTACTGCAAACACTGAACATGTAGTTTGAGAAATGAAAAAAGTTGCGAGGGATCTCAATCCGAGGGGGGGGTTTGGGTTTATACTCACGCTAAAATCTCGATTCAATCAAAAAGGAAGGAACTCGCATGGCTCCTTCTCATACCAGTACATGCACCCCAACAATTCTTCTCAAATGAAGCTGCAACATTACATGAGAGATGAATGAATCAATACCATGTAGAAGTAATCTCCCCTGCTTCCAAAATTCAAATTGTGTACCAAGCTAAGTACAGTACCCCGCCATAGAAATTTCCCAAAACAGTTCGACCTGCGCTGAGAGGATTTTACTTTTTCTTCTCTTCTATCTTCCTGATGGTCCTCACTTGTTTACAAACAGGATTCTATCTTCTTTCTTTCCTTACTTGAAGCAATATATCAGGGATATTGAATCCTTAGAACCCTCATCCCTTTGTATAACATCCTCGTGTTCATGAAGAACATCGGAAATTTAGATATTAATCCCATGTCAATTTTGATTCTGCACTTGCAAGAAAAGAACAATAATGACCTGATGTTTATATCGCATTACTGGTACCCCCAACAATTAATGCCTAACTATTTTCGCTTCACGGAGTACGGATAGCTCTGCCTGAGTGGCGGAAATTGTTCCTTGAATTGACAAATGAAGAATTCTACTCTATCTCTATATTCATGATTCTTTGTTTCTGTATAAAGTACTCGTACATAATACTTGATGGATTAATTGAATTCAAATCATATAACCATAGATTGACTGAACCATCTTCCAAGTCTTTCTTCTGTCAGTAAATTGCTGTCATCGTTGAAATTGTATATCATATAGATCCTACAACCAATGCGTAAAAGAAGATATGATAATGTATTTTGATGTAACACGTGGAAGTGATTCCAATAGAGATACCATACCACATGACAGTTCAAGGTGATGGATGACCAGCAGCTCAAAAATTAATAAAAAAATTCTACAAACAAAATCCCAGCAATTTGTCTCGTTCTTTCGGAAGTAAAAAGCACAGATAAAAAAAAAAAGAGGTAAAAAAAGGTTCAAAGGTTAAATTTAACCCTGTTCTGCTACTACAGTAACCTTAGTATAAGAATTAATTAACCTATCGGTTTAAGTACGGATAAATATTTTTTTAAATATTTTTAGGGTAAGGTAAGGTAAGGTAAGGTAAGGTAGCCTTAGGTAGGGCATGATTATTGATGCACTGCATCCCATATGATATCAATGATCAATCCAACATATTTTAAAATTTCGAATGCCGGCCGGTGTCGGGTGCTGGGTGCGACGATGATGTTCTAAAAAGTTCAGTTGAGAGCTATAGATGCATACGATCTTCTGTGCTCAAGATGTTTATTAGGTATTAGGTATTAGGTACTTTGTACTTTGACCTTCTTCTCATGATCTCATCATGAATATGATAGGGTAGATAATACTTTCACAACCTTCCACTCACTCACTACTCCACCCTCCCACGCTCCCACTCACCCTTCTCACA
The DNA here is from genome assembly GCA_000812895.1 of Rutstroemia sydowiana. Classification (NCBI taxonomy): domain Eukaryota; kingdom Fungi; phylum Ascomycota; class Leotiomycetes; order Helotiales; family Rutstroemiaceae; genus Rutstroemia; species Rutstroemia sydowiana. The sequence goes on from JWJB01010529.1 coordinate 8,151, forward strand.
TGATAGGGCAATTGATATTTAGAACGTTACGAATCATAAGAGATGTCAAGGGATTTACTCATACTTACATAAAATTGTTGTATAGATTTCCCCATCTCTTATTATTGTTGGTTCATTTGTTGGATGAATGGCTGTTGGTTATCTAAAGTACTTCCTTTTTAAGTAGAACTGGGTAGATACGGGTAGATATTAGATACTAGTTACTGTAGGTACCGGCCGATTTTGAAGGCAACTTCTATTTTATATATAGATGTATCCATAAAACCCATAATAAAAAGAAAAACTCGAACATCCACCAGATCTAGAACAATTGACGCGCAATAAAAGAAAAAGGTAGATTTTTAGATTTGCCTGAACTCAAATCAAAATCTCTCAATCTTATGCAATAAAATTTCATCAAATAAATGGGGACTTGGGACTATAAAAATCTTTGACCTACATTTATCTACCTAGGGCTGGCTAGGTACCATATTTATCATAGGTACATAGTAGTATATGCCATGCCTTCCTTAGATAGTAGTTTTACTGTTCTACTCATTCTATCTTTCTACCTAGGTAGGTTGATTATTACCTTTTCTTTTAATCGACTGCGCAATTGCACACGTACTGTACTGTATTGTTAACGTAATTTTTCTGAAGAGGAAGAAGAAAGAGAAGAATGAATGAATGAATGAATGCATGAAACTTTGAGAAATTATTAGAATATTATCAAATGTTTTATTATTTTTGTATGGAGAAAATCATCCAACATTTTCAAAATCCCATATTTTATACTTCTTTTGCACATATACTGTAAATAGTAACCTTTTTATATTATTACTGATAAAAAAATCCATACATCCAGAATTCGACGATCATTCCAATTCTTAAAATACTACTAGGTACATAAAAAAAAACCCTTCCCCCCCGGTCCGATTATATAGCGGTATACAATACATAAATATACATACATATACCGGGTTTGAAAGAAGGGAGAGAAGGAAAAAGAAGAAGAAGAAGAAGAAGAAGAAGAAGAAAAAGAAGAATGAAGGAATAGAAGGCAAAAGAAAATAAAAAAGAATTGAAACAATATTCCGTCATAAGGTTGCATTCAAATTCATACTCATTCACATTTCATACCGGTATTCATCCAACAACAAGAATAATCCACTCAATTTATCTCAACATCCTACATACAACGTACATACATATCCAATTCTCTCAACTCCAACACCACCCTGCTGCGCCTTGCCCTGTCCTGAACTCACAGACAACTACACTACAACACCACCCTCGTTCGTTTGTATAGTACCAGTCAATACCTTCTCTTAAGTTCTTGGTACCTTTTATACCTACCTACAAATTGGTTATTGGTACCTTTTATTTTATACTCAATACCTTAACCTCGAAATATCAACTGCAGATCTCACTACTAATTTATACATTCTTTTTTATTATTCATTTTTTTTTTCATTTTTCTCTCTCTTCCTCTCTGGGATTTACGAGTTAATTCGTACAATCAAATCACATCACATCACATCATCCTACCAAGGAAGAGGTATACATACCTTACCAGTACTTATCACTTTACCAGGCAGTACTACTACTTCTTATTATTCCTGTAATATGGATGAAGCAAACAAATTGGTATTGGAGCTCCAACAAAAGCTTACCGAACTTGACTTGAAAGTTTTATTATATCGAAAAGATATGACCAAAGAATTTCTAAGATATCAACGAGAGTTATTGAAGAATGTATCAAATGATATTTCGAACCAAGTTTCTACAATAATCAACGAATCATTGAAATCTTCACAGAATAAGGCTTTGCTTCTTTACCCAAACGACGCAGTGGACTTTAACTTTGACTCATGCCCAAAGACAGGCAACAGCACGAGTATTGGTATCAGCACAAGCACAATTGAAAATACTCTTACAAATTCAAATTCACTTATTCCACATACAAATGGAGTTTCGAATTTGGAAGAGTCACAATTAGGTATTAATACCTTTTCTAATTCTAATTCAATTCTTATTTCTAAGAATCAAGAAGAAGAAAAAGAAGAAGTAGAAAAAGTACAAAAGCAACCACCATCACCATCTTCATCTTTCCCATCACAACAACTACTACCACAATTACAACAACAACAACAACAAGAAGAACGCCCAAGAAGTCCACACGCAAGAGAGAAAGAATTTACTGGAGTTTTTACACCAAGTTATCTACCCTTATTAGATTCGAGTAATCGATACAATCGTCAATCCAAGATCAATACAATGTCACAACTCGAGGAAGAAAATATGTTGAAGGATAAACAATTGGAGACATTACAGGTTGATGCAAGTACAGATACAAGATCTTTAACTGCTTCGCCAGATATTCGAAAACTGCCAACCCCCATGCGAAAGAATACCGACGAGTTGTCAATTGCATCGGATGTTAGTAGCGATGGTCATGTTCGTCGAAGCGCTCTGCGAAGAACTTCAAGTTACAATAAAGGGTCAAGTCCTCGAAGGGTTCGTTTTGATTTTGAAGGAGAAGAAGTTTTACCAACAGCTTCACCAAAGGAAAACTCAATTGAATCCAGTATCCCACTTTCTGCTTTTGGAGATGACTCAGACGATGAGGCGGGATCTGAACAAGTTGAAGATATAGATGCGCCACCGCCAAAACGAATTTCTTCCTCTCAAGCATTACGAGCCCTGTCGCGGGGTCCTCTTGAAGATGATGGAACACAATGGACAACCGTAACTGCCCCACCTGATGGATCGGCATCAGTAGCTACTAGTACGACGGAACATTTCACAAAAGAAGATGATTATGATATTACACCAAAGACTAGTCCATCTCGAGAAGAGAACATCCGACCAATTACCATTTCAACGAAAATTCCCGAGACCAATCAACAATCGCAAGTTAAACATGTGGAACTTTCAACAAACAATGGTGAAGATGATGGCGACAGCTCATCTGAAGACGAAATGCTGGATATGCAACCTTTGCGACAAATGAGGAATCAAAATAAACAACCTGCTAGTATTTTATCACCAATCAGGCAGGAAAATGATGAGCCCGATTCATCACCTCTAACGATCAAGTCTCCAACTAAACCCTTTAGCTTTGAAGCAGTGGAAACCGAAGTTCGTGGAGGAGAGGATGGGAAGTTAACATTTAACGATGATGACCAAGAGGACTTGTTTCATTTCGACGAAAATGCAGATCGCGGAGTACCACTTCGGGCGGTAGAAGATGAAGAGGAAGTCTCGGATGCGGAAATTCAAGAATTGGAATCGCAATCGCATAATTACGAGTCGGCCCTCGATTCGCTAGGATTAGCTAAATCACCACCACGTTCCATTGTTCAACCCAATCGAGCACCAACAACGCCGACGCAAGCACCAACGTCTATGTCGAAGGGAGTGGTGGGATCATATAAAGGTCGTCCGTTTGGCATGCCGGTCGTGAGTGATGAGATACATGCGCATGCGGCGGAGCTGGGAAATATGAATAGTTTTGTGGGTAGTGTGAATGGTAGGAGTGGATTGGATGAAAGTGATGTTTTGAGTTTTAGGGCGAGTGGTGGGGTCGGTAGTTGGTCGGGTACGCCGAAGAGTATGAGTGAGAGAATGTTGATGGATGATTTACTGGAGGCGGATGAGAGAGAGAAGGGAGAGGGAGGCCGGATTTGATGATTGGATTGGAAATGGGAGGACTATCTACTCACTTTATGGGGAGCTGAATCTAAGGTCGAGGGCATTTGGCGCAGGATGTGGCGAATATGACACTATCCATCTGGTCAAAATGGTTGTCTTCCTTGTGCGTGGTATTGATGCAATCGAACATCACGTTGTTAAGACACGAAATAATATCAAGGCTGAGGTACTGGGATTCAAATGCAATGGGAATGGCAATGAGAATGAGAACAAGAACCAGGATGGCAAGGATGACGCAGGGTTGGTAGGGGCGGCGGAGGTTTTTACTCATGTGGTGTGATATCTGGCTAGGAAAGGAATATGGCATTTAAGGAAAGTGACTGGATAGGAGATCCAAATACTTTACAATACAATACGTTGATCTCATTGATCATTAATGATAGGCATGAATGACATGACATAGTATGGAAGTGGCATTTTAAATTCAGGTGCATTATGTATGTATGATATTGTATATCATGAATGAACGGATGAATGAATATATGAATTGGAAACTTGCGTTTCTCCTTCGAATGGGGTTGTGCTTCTTTGAAAAGGGGAAGGGATGAAGTTGGGTACGTCTTTCTTGTACATGATGTTTGAGGAGTTTTTCATTATTTGGGATTTGGGATTTGAGATATGTGAATGAATGAATGGATGGATGAATGGGGGAATATCCAGTATAAATTGATACCCATACTGATCATCTACTTTCAATTTGCTTTACTCTGCTTTACTCTGCTTTCTTGTTCTTCCTTTCCATATATAATCTACTCACTCTCCTCTATCTAGTAGGGAGGAGAAGAATTGACTTATCTAGGGACTGGTTTAAGTTCATGTCTATATCTATGTCCATCATACCACTATATATAGTATGCGTTGTGCTGTGTTACGTTAT